>JAQGAO010006764.1:0-11933 GCA_034697705.1 Ommatoiulus sabulosus | reverse complement strand
GGTACAGCTCGGGCAAAGCCGGGTTTTCCGGCTTGTAACGTGTATTTTAAAATATATCTTTCATTTGACAGATGTAATAACTGTCGCCGACAGTGGAGTGAGAGTAATCTTAAACAACCAGAAAGTTATCATAACATGTAACTTTAACGAAGAAGTAGATTGTGCGTGGAATCGGCGCGAATTTCTCGTGGACATTTTCGGACGTTATTCTTACACTAATAACAAGAATGGACTTCACACCAAAGATTGCAGCCTTCAAATCCCCTCCCTACAACAAGGACGTAGATGATGGGGAATGGGTGTGCAGGAGTATCGCAGATTCTTCTCAAGAGGCAGTGATCTCAACGACAGTAAATTTAATCAGCGGTAGGTGATAAATTTACATTTTATAAATTTTAATAAATTACATTTTATCACCATAATTTCCTTAAAGTCGAATGACCACATGTAGAATTACATTGACCAATACATAAAGTTGCTTAAATTTATAGGATTTTCCCAGAAATTTCAAATTTAACTTTCTTGACTCTCCAGGTTTTAAAATAAATTTCCTAGACCAACAACAAAATTTACATATGCCAATGTCAACCACGATCTTCAAAATTTACACAATTGTGACAACACTGAATACCGATTAGGGATAAAAGGCAGGGAACCCTAGACTGGTAGGGAGTAGATTGCATAGTAAGGTTACACAAGAATGTGACAATCTTACATAAGAATGTGGATAACCCTGATAGGGGGAGAAGGTATGAGTAGCAAGATGTATAAGAGAGACAGAAAAGGAGTAGGAAGGGGCAGTCGGCTGATAAGACTAGTTGGGTCAACACCTTAGCTGAGTCGTGAGTATAGATCCGGGAACCTGGGCCATGGATACTTTGTTTGGGTTACTTTGGGGCTCTGACTAGCTACCTATCGTAGCTATTAATAAGTACAACTTGTACTAGCTACCAGTGGCAGCTTGATTTTTAAAAATTAAGCTACCACTCGTAATTATTAACAAGAAAAAATTGTACTAGCTCTAAAGCGCGTCACATGTTAAAAAATTTCCGTTTCTCTCCTTTGATGTACCGACACTCGACGGGAAAAGGAAATTGGAAATGAAAACGCGAAAATCGGTTTTTAATTTTCCAAAATGGCCGCTTCAGAAAATCAGGTCAAATTTTTTTGAGTTTATATTTCTCATTTCGGTTTTTATTTTCGGTTTTTTCATTGGTGTGTACAGGGCGTAAGTATGAGGAGCATGTAAAAAGTCTAAGATAAGTTTTCTTATAGTTTAGGAAGTCAGTTGATTCTCTTATTCTTTTATCTATAGATTCTTGGTGTTGAGCTTGTGTATTGAATATTTTAGTGATATTTCCATTCGATGTCATCAATATTCAAACTAATTAACTAACATTTCTTCATCATTTTTTTAAGCAAATTAACCCTGCTGTAGAAGGGCTATGGTCAAATTCAATTTAATTCAATTCAGTACCCTACTGTCAGCAAGTAAATGCCATGTGGTAGTGGGGATTACCAGTAGCAGGTATGCTAGCTGGGCCGGCAATCCCTATATGGTAACCCAGATATTTCCGCTAACAACTAAACTTCCTGAAGGTGTAAGCTGTGCTTGGAGAGGTCATTCCATTGCCTAATTACCTGCACAAAGAAGGGCCAGAAGTAAGCATTCGTTTTGGCAGTATCTCACACAACTTCTTAAAGTGAGAACTTCTACCAACATGACGATCATATGGAGACAAGATATGTGCAACAAGATCTGCGTTTGTGGACAGACTGAAGCATCTGAAGAGGCCCATAGGCAATCTATCTTGTCTCGATCTCAGGAAGTCTTCGTTCAGAGATTGAAGCATCTCCGTCACACTCACATAACGCTGGTAATTCCCATTCACAAAAGGGCCTGCTCTCCCCTGAACCATCTCCAGCTCCTAAATTGCGGCCACCCCATGTGGATACCATACAAGGGCACAGTACTCCAGCATCAAGCGAATCAGGGGAATGTCCTTAGAAGAACATTCTTTTTTTTCTAGTAATACTTTTAACTTTATAATTCGTATATAGGGAGGATGATATCAGTTTACAACAGCTTTGAAGCTGCTCTCATTCCACTTGGGGGAAGTGCTTATATTCGATGTCACTTTGACCATCCAGTGGACTGTGCCTGGAGCTGCAACACATTCCACTTAACTGTTAGTGGTCGCTACAGTTATGTTAAAAGTAAAAATGGACTACACACCAATGACTGCAGCATAAGAATTGACCAATTTGATGACACTGATATTGGAGTTTGGGACTGTAAGAGCATGGGAGACTCTTCCCAAGAAGCGATCCAATCAACTCACGTTCAATTGAACAATGGCATGAACAGTTTAATGCATTCTATTAATGAAATGCTGATTTTTATACAGTAATGATAACATTTATTCTGTAGCATACACTCCGTCAATGGTGACATTTCCAAAGAACCAATCCGTGTTAAACATGAATAGAACTGTTGTAAATTGCACGTTCGATGTTGAAGTGGAGTGCCAATGGAATCTCAATGGAACTGAAGCACCAGAAATCCGTTATGAATTCATAGAAAAAAATACTGGAAATAAACTGCAAAGACGAGATTGCAGTATCGAGATACATGGGCTATTATTCCATGAACAACATATTGAAGCATGGACATGTGACTACCGAGGTTCTTCAATCAAAAATTTCAGTTTTAACACCGCACATATCACCACCAGGTGTAAGTACACGTCTACATAATATGTACTTCAGCTTTACATTTAAGATTTTTAGCAGGTGGTATAAACAAAATTTTAAAACTTTCCTGATCAATAGCAATATCAACATTAAAATACATGTATGCCAATGTTATCTATAATTAACATAGGAAAATGTAGAAAATTGTACAAATTCATATTCAAAATCTAAAAATTTTAAAAATTTATATTCAGAAGTTGAAGATTTTACAGATTCATATTCAGAAGTGGAAAATTTTTCAAATAGATATTCGGAAGTTAAAAATCTGTACTCAAAAACTGTTGAATTTTTTGCAAATTTTTTGTACATTGTATTACGAGAAGTTATAAAATTGTAAATAAATTGTTTTCAGAAATTGTTGAAGATGTTTTTAAAGTTTTCTTCTACAATTTTTGAAAATTTTGCAGCTTGGAACATTTTTTAAAATGTTTGCAAATGGGCCCTGAGCTGAACAAGTAGCAGAATTCATATTGGATTGTAACAACATCAATATTCAACATCAAACTTCAATTTCTTTGATTTTTCCAAAACAAATCATTCATCCCTGTCTTTTCTAGACAGTTTCAAGTTCCCTGACATTTTCAGGTGTTTCCAGGTCTTCGAAAGGGGGCGGGGGAGAAAGGGCCCTGATTAATGTAATAAGTGTGATTATCCCAAACTTTAAGAGCATCATGTAGGTCGATGTAGATGAATCATGCTACAGGGTGGTTCCTAAATTTTTTAGCGTTACATTTCTTAAAATGTTTGTATTTTAACAGTTGAACCGCTTCCTCCTAAAATTCATTTATCTAAAGACGACGTAGAAGATAGAGGAATTGTTTGCGAATCACAAAGTGATAACCCGAAAGAAATGTTACGATGGATGATCGATCGGAAGGAAATTATCACGAGTTATGCTTCAAATATTACACTAAGTTACGGACAAATACTCAACTATACGAACGCAACAGTGCTGATATGTGTAGCCATTTATGGTGCAGTAGAAGTCATCGATAAAATTGATGGTAAGGGCAATGACGAGTTCAACAACTAACATTTTTATCATACAAAAGATCTATTTTTTAATGTAATTAATACATTTTCTTACAGTTGTGAAGATAAAATCTTTTTTCGAGGCAACAAAAGGTAAAGTATAATAAACAATATCTTGAAGGTAATTAAATAAATAATTGTGTTACACTTCTATATTCAAAATATCATTATCCCCAATAATGATAATATAAAATGACAATAATAATAATCTGGGATGAAAATTTGATTGAATAATGAATTGACTTGATGAACCTCGGCACTTTGTTTTACAAATAAATTACCGGGTTCTTAGTGGTATCAACTGATACAGCTATTTGATGTTTTGTGAATAGTAGGCTAACATTGATGTAAAAATTGTTATTTGATTAACTTTGATAATGATTGAAAACACTATTACCATCAGTGACGGTATGGTGATACCAACAATGAGGACAATGTGAGTAACAGAATATACAGGTGTTACAGGTTATTCCAATTTGGGGTTTTCTATGAAATGAAAAGTAAAAACTATGTTGAGTAAACTAAATCAAGTATTACAATTATTGTAAGTAAAACTAACAATATTTTCAATCATTATCAAAGTTAATCAAATAACAATTTTTACATCAACGTTACTATTCACAAAACATCAAATAGTTGAATTAGTTGCTACCACAACTATTTGATGTTTTGCGAATAGTAACGTTGATGTAAAATTTTTTATTTGATTAACTTTGATAATAAATGAAAACATTGTTAGTTTTATTTAAAATAATTGTAATACTAGTGTTAGTTTACTCAACATAGTTTTTACTTTTCATTTCATTGAAAACCCCAAACTTGAAGGACCTGTAACAGCTGGATATTCTGTTACTTACATTGTCCTCATTGTTATTATCACCTTACTGTCGCTGATGGTAATAGCAATGTGTAGCGCAGTCTGTATAAGGCAAGTACAGTTTCAACTATCGAGCTAGAATTATCCCAATTTGAAAAGCAATACATTTGAAAATATATTTATAGATTGTAACATTTCAAAGCATTCTCGCCATTGTATTTTCTTTAATGAATTTTAATGAATTACAAAATAAAAACTGAAAATACAATGCATATATTGTAAAATACATCAAATTTCAATGTTTGAAAACAAACAGGCATTAATTCTTTAAAATCAATCTCTAAATAAAAAGAGTCATTGGTAACTCAAAGTTTAGGACAAAAATCCTGTAATGTTCGAGACCTTACAATATTTCACTTTTGTTTTCATTCACGTTTCAATAGTTTTGTGACAAAAAATTGTCAAATATTTAACAAGAAATTAAAAAAAATAATCAATTTTAAAACAATTCATGTCATGTTAACATAATCAGTCTCCAGCGTATCATTTAACCAAATAAAGTAAACTGAACATTTAAAGAATGCGAGTTATATTTGAACCATTAACATTGCACATGTTGTTTAATTATGAGAATAAGTTACGATTATTTTTAGAATCAATGTGCATGCATTGATTTATTGGATATTAAATCAGAAACGTTTTTTTGTTAATATTTACAATAGATTTAAGGTACGTAAAAAAGGCACCAAAGGAAATGAAACATCAACATCGAATGAAGAGAACGAGTTAACATGCAGGTTAATAAATTGATTAATTAATCAATCAATGACTCTGCTTCTAAATCTGCGGATGATTAATAAACTTTTATGTATACATTTACAAAAGAAACAAGAGGGAACCAATCGCGAGAGACGAATATGGATTAACCGAACCGATAAATGAGATCGAGTTAGCGTTTTAACAAATTCTTAACAAGTCAATTAATGGTTCATATATGCACAAATATCATAGAACTATTTATTTTTCACATTATATTTATATAGATCCGAAGTTCAATTGCACAAGGAACCTGAAGAAGCAACCATTGAGGAATCGTCTAAAACAGAAGAAATTGAGACAACTGAACCGCTAGATGATAATGAGTTGATATCTTAGCAAATGACTACAATTAAGGGGGACTCCTATAGCAAATAAGGGTAGTTCCAAATGTCCACTCCTATTAGGGGCCATCCACTAAGGTCGTCCGGCAATGGGGAGGGAGGTATGTGAAAACGAAAGACAGGCGGTTTATGGATGATCCTTGACCTTCTACGGTGAAAATGGAAACTGGGCAGAACTCTTCGGAAAATGAACGAATAAAAGAAATGAAAATATCAGAGAAATCAGTGACTTATTCCGAGGGGCGCCCAAGCATTATTTTAACTGTTTATTTTACTGCCATGGCGTTGTAGGCAAATTTCAGGTGAGATAAGCGTTTTACTTTTGGCGCCATCGGCCTTTTCATCGAATAGGCAATGCCTGGAATGCAGGCATGGCTATTCAATGAAAAGGCCGATGGCGTCTTCTGGAGTCTCGTAGTGGACATCCTGTATTTCTTAAGCTTAATGCGTGCCCAAATTTCAGAGATGCCCAATGTGTTGAGGCGTCAAAAAGTCGAGGTTAAAGTGCATTTTGAAAATGCCCCACGCCTGAGCTCGTCTTATTAAATACCTAAAATGTCGTCCAGATGCTCGCCCTTCGTAAGTGCTCGTGGCCTTTGAAAAGCCTCCCTCTGGCCTCTAGCAAAAGGCCCCGGTGCCCCCACTGCACCGTTGCGAGCGGAAGTCTCAATCCCTTCGCGCCCTCTAATGCTTCCTGTCGTCGTGCGCGATTCGCTCGGAGTTGGTAGAAATGCGCGATGAAGCAATTGGCCTCGTAAAAGGACATTTTGCTCCCAGCTTTGAAACTCTCGCGCGATACATGAAGGCATATTGATTCAAATATATGTGCCTGATAATAGCCCCTGTTATTAAAATAAGGCTTCCCCGTGACTTAATATCGAGCCAGTTCCAACGTCTTCTCTCGTAGCATCTCTTTTCGCTTTCCTGATGGGACATTGAGAAAACCAGAAAGTTTAACATTGAACATGACGTCGACCCTAGCGCCACCTGATATGTGGCGGGTGGCTTTCAGAAGGATACGCTCGACGAAGAAAGTGGCCGATCGAAAGTAACAAATCCAAATCAAATGTATTCCAATGGTATTCGCACATTTTTTCAGTGTCACGGTGTCTAGGTTATAAATCGATCTTGGGGATAAAATCACTCGAGAGTTATTTGCGCATTAGTCCCCTTCCCCGTAGTAACGCCATTTCACATCTTGGATTCATAACTTAGACCTGGCGTTTTCTGTAGTGACAATTTAGAAAATCGAACTTGTCTGCTTAGTAAAAGGAAAAATAACACGTTCAAAATGTTCATAGGTTGTGTAATTTAAGCTGCAAAATGCCTAATTGCATTGCCCGAACGGTCAGCCGACTATCATAGCTGCGATGTTTTGATGGTTTGCCTATGAGCAGGGGCACGTACAGGGTGTCCCGAATGATTGCATCTTTTGTTGATTTATTTAGATTTATTCATGGAATCTGAATTGACCACCTCGTCGAGAATTTCTAAATGAAAACAAAACGTTCCGATAGTCGATTATGCGACAGAAGTGCGATGATTCTGAGTCACCTTGTACACGCGAAAGTGGGTCTCTTGCCAATCGAATTCTTCACCATTAATTGGCATCAGGGCGGCGCTGACACCATCGATTGTAATAAAACGATTTAAAATAAGTCGCTAAAACGTGCGCATTTCTCTCGTCTCATTAAACGATGGCTTAAAGTCGGGCTTAAGCCTCCTTCCTTTTCCCCAATCAAGCCCTGTTTTTAATTGAGGGAGGCATGGGGGGTATTTCCCAATTGGAAATTAGCCCGTTGTTTATTTCTCGCGATGGTTGAATGTGCTGCTGCGCTTTTCTTGTCCTTTGGAAATCTTTTATCTCGTCACGTTTGTCTCTTTTCGTTTTTCCTCCTCAAAGTGAAATCAATTCCGAGCGCAGGACTCCTTTCTTAAACCCTCCTTAAGCCCTCTAAGTGCTTTTAAATATGCAAATGAAATTTTCATGACTGGCGTCTTCAATGGTGTAAAACATCACGTCTGTATATTTTTCATGCGTGCGTTATTGCCGCCATAGATATACACGAGGATCGTTCACAAGCGCAATGGCGGATCGATATGCCGCGTTGCTTCCTTATGGCGCTGCCGCTCGTAACCTCCCGTTTTTAATAGAAATTTTGATGCCATGAATATTTAAGCGCCAGGAAATAGAGCCGCAAACGTTTTAAGCACTTTGGCGAATCGGGAAAGGTTTCTTACGGATGTCAAAGGAGTTAAACCATCGATGAATGGACGACCCTCGCGGCCTTCAGGTGGCTGCGAAGCAAGGTCGCGCCACCAGTGATTTAAAAAAAGGAATAGTGTGATTTATTTGGAGTAATTATTTACATGTATACATAGTACAGTATGCAACTTATTTGCACATTTTCTCGTTAAGTACAGAAAGGTTCATTACAGTACGGTATAAGCTATCTGGGATGTGCATTTTATGCTTATGTGCTCGTATTTAGTAATACGTGTATATATATATATTTTTATGGTACTTGGAATTACTGTATCTGAAAACTTTCCTTCCACAATCTTCCATTATGATCAGATATCTGCAGTAATCTACTCGCAACATTTTAATTCCCTAAAGGAGAATACTTCATTCCGTGTACTGTTGTCGAATTTTAACCCAACAATTCTTCTTTTTTCCCCCAAGATGTTTCCTTTTGTGTTCTGTTGTCAGAAAACATCTTGGTTATTTATAAACAGCTATAAAAGCAATTCAAAATGGAACGTAAAATGTCACGGGGTTCCATATACAAGTACTGTAAATATATCTATACATTTATAATTTTTTTACTTAAACAAATATAAATGAGATTACATGTATGTAAACACTCTTCGAAGAAATGCATAAACTGTATACATGCTAGCTTTGCAAAGAATTTTTAATCATTTTCTATCATCAAGTTGTTGTTTGTTTATATTAATCTTTTTCTCAACTTCAGATAATATCGTTGATATTAAATTTTGGTTCCATGCAGCGGCGTACCGGTAAAAGTGACTTAAGTCATTTCTCGAGGCACTCTGTATGTATAGCCGTTCATCGAGACAACAAATAGTGCGCTTAAATAGATGATTCACTTGAGCCCAGATCGTTTCATCCAATGCCTTTTATTGTTTGTATCATTCGCTGGCGGAGTTTTAATTATGCTTCTGTTTCGGTTAAGATAGCTGGAGGGCAAGAGTACCGTTCCCCCGTTCCCCGACTTTAATTCTTCCCCACTTTTGCACTCGAGCTTAGACCAGCGTCGTTTATTTTAATAACATGGCGTGTGCCTGCAGATTTGTTTGTCTATTCCTACGGGCTAATAATTCTCCGGCTAAGAAACTTCACTTTTGGGATTTCATTTTTGGTTTGGAGGGGGCATTCCTTGACCCGAATCGTCCGCTCGAGCGAGCGCCGCTGTTGTACATTCAGCAGATTAGCATTCCCTTACCCTCCATCGATTTTCCACTTCGACTTCAGCCAGAAAATTCTCTCAATATTCATAGAAGAGCTCGGATTGAACCGAAAATTAATCGAATTCCTGGACAGATTGCCTCCGAAAATATTGACCGGACACTCGGCTCCCTTTATGGAGCGTGCATGCTCGGTTTGACCAATGTCCACTCCCCCCCCGTGGTCACTCCTCGAATGTTTGAGGCGATCGCGGCAAGTCCATTAGGTGTCGTTAAGTGCAATTGAGGAGGAAGGCGAGGGACGTTCATTCACGCTAACGAGCAACCCACCTTACGAAACCAAACGTGAAAGTGAAACGCAATCTGAGGCTACGGTGATACCCCCCCCTCCTTTTAAGCTGATTCGCTATAAAGCTCTTATGCAATTTTAGCTGACTCTCGCGTGAAAATGATGGCAATTTTGGAGGATTCGTTGCTGGTCAATCGTACATACTCATATCAAGCTCATGTGCTAAAACTCAGATTCGCGTTAAAGCGAGTATGTATACAAGCTCAGCTGATTCATTTCCACGCTCTTGCGTGTAAGATAGACTCATTTACCCTGTGAAGCTGTCGATTACGAATTGTTGGACAAGCTTAATGATTCGTCATGACTTCATCATTAATTGCCAAATAATCTTCAAATTCGACATCTTCAAATTTTGACATTTAAATGAACTTGAATATAGTTAGACTATTTTAGTGTGTATTCAAAACGAATTATACACAATTGTAGCGAATTCACTAAGTAATCTATTGCCCCTGATTACAATTTTAAATTTGCAAGTTTTTTGCAGAATCAAATGGCGTGCAAATTGCACCTTTAGATGTTCTTTCCCTCGCTACACCATAGGCACCTTTTCTTAGGTTGTTCGGGAACCTTTCTGGAAGGTCAATAACATCATGTTGTCGCCAATTTTAGTTAAGAGATATCTTTAATTATCTTTATGAAAATATGGCGGATTTTTGCTATTGAAGTTATCAAGAACCTCACATTTTTAGAGCATAGAACAACCAATTTAAAAGTCACGTCATCATTCACATAACGTTCAACTTGTCGAGTTACCGGAAGTCATCGATGCTCGTATTGAGACTGACAATTCCCTACATGTATTTCGCTTTCGTTGCAATTTTTTAAATTTAAATAGCTTGTCGACCTTCGTGCATAAAATTGGATGTATTCATTAATTAGTGTATGCCTCTGAAGCAATTAATCGAATGTATATAACCAGAGGCATTCGCTCAGCGCTCTATTTCCACGAGCACATCCAGAGCTTTCTACGAGGCATAAGTGCGCGTGTGTTTGACACTACTGGGGCTCATCATGTAAAACGTCAGTACTAAAATGACGTCCGCCCGCATATCACCTTCGCCGACCGATGTTGTATTTTGATATATATTTTTTTTCTCGTCGCTTTCGTATACAAACTTTTGGTCGAGGCAATCAACGCTGCAGCCTGCAGTTCCAAATTCACATTAGTGCCATAAGAAAGCAGATTTTGATTATGTTGTCCCATTTGCGAGCATATAGCGGCGCGCCACACTCCGCGAACACGGTGAAAAGGTATAATGCTGGGGGTCCGGAATTAAATCAGGCGAGCGTGTGGTCGGGAGATGGTTCGTTCATTGCCTTTGTGGCGATTTGATTACTTATTGACCAATAAGCCAGCTCAAACACTCGGGCTCATAGGCCAACCAATTGCGGCGAGGCTACAAAAATAAATAGAAATCAGGTAACGATCGAACAAAATTGAGATCCCTTTTGTGTACTCTTAGTCTGGTACTCCCACGATGCGCGCTGGATGTCCACTCAGATGGACGACGGACGAAATTGGGTTAGAGGGATCTTCTCACGTTTATGGATTTTTTAAAATTATCTTTAAGGTATTCTCGGCGAGAGCAGCACACGCAGCATGTCTGTAGATGGCGCTGCTAACCTTCCAATATGATCACTGTAAGCACGTTTTATGTTCTAATGCTACAGCCATTACGCGGTCCTAAATTATTCTATACGCTTGTTAATTAAGATGAAAACTCAGAAACGTACCCAGTTTTTGAGTAATACATATACTACTTATTTGTAAATAAAGTATTACTCTACACTGTATAAGTATGAGATATATTAAATTGATGCTGCTTTTCGAATAAGATGTTAAAATAGGATTTTTGCAAAATGGAAATAATTCAAAATTTACATTCAAGTTTTGATTATTTTCATTTGTTTGTACCTGTATACAACGATAGCATGTGAGACTGTGTCAGAAACTGTCTTACATAGCAATGTTTTTACATAGCATATGGTTAGGTAAAATTACGGTAATGATATATGCTTAATTTTTGTCGACATTTCCAAACACATTCCTAGATTTAATAACGGGTTTCTCTTTTGCGCATGCTGCTCATTAGGGAATTCCACATGAAAATGCACGCAAATATTCACTTCCTTTAATCTGCATGATGTAAATATTTATAAAAATACATTTCTCGCGTCAAAATAAATTTCAGAAATGTGAAAAATGTCCGCAAAATTTGAGGTGGCAGATCCTCTTCTAAAAGCGATGATAAGATAAACTTAAATTGCATTCCGTTGCATTCCCTAACGTGCACTGTAAAAACAAACGTCTTAAATTTTGACACATAATGTGTTATTTTCTTGTAGATGAGATTAAAACACGTTTGGTGTACTAAAATAAAGAGTC
>JAQGAO010006763.1:0-11934 GCA_034697705.1 Ommatoiulus sabulosus | reverse complement strand
AATTTAAAAAAATACTTTTCAGTGTCAATTTTGGAGTATATGACAATTTTTCACGTTGTCATTGGTCAGGGAAATTTTTTCTCAAACCTGGATAAGTCAGGGAAAAGTCAGGGAAGTTGAAAATGAAATTTCTGGGGAAACCCTGTCATGTTTTTTGAATAAACTTTATTTATTATTATTTATTATTATAACCATGCAGGCAGGCTGAAGTGCTACATTGAATCAGATAGCATTTTCCTGCCTTTTCCCTGGTTCTGACCTTTGAAGCATTTACTTTGGAAAACTATACCAGGAAGAATTGTATAGGCATTTCTTTTTTAGTCTTAGGGTGGGCAGGATCTGGAACCATCAAAGGTTGTAATGGTCTCCACACTATCCGAGTTTAACTCCCGGTTGCAAACATTGAGTATATGTCAAACCTATACGTACATTAGATATATTTTAATAACGTACTATTATTTTTACTATATACACATTGTACTGCACTCCATACTGTTACATTCTATAGATAAAACAACGGACAGCGCATACACATCGGCGCAAAACTCAACCGTATAGATCTCGAAGACCCGAATTCCGCCAATTAACGAAAAGTGTCAAAGATGGATTAGCGTCGATGTCAACTGAAAAAAGCGCTCTATTTTTCGGTGCGAGTGCACGATCCCACCCCCGTGCGGCAAACAACTCCCGCGTTAAAAGCAGCAACATTCCTGGCGTTGCGGAAGGGGGTAAAGTGGCTGAAAAGAGCTCTTTGTTCCGCGTTTTGGGAGGCATTCAACGATTTAAACGTCGTTTTTTTTTTTGGTGGTGCAAAATGGCGCCTGCAGGGTAGCGAAGAGTAACGAGAGGGGCCACTGGGAGAGAGGTTGGCCTTTTGTGTCCGCTGACAAATCATGACGGATTGTTTCGAGGAGCAATTAATGAATGACCTTTTTTCCACTCTCCCCATTCATCCCCGCTTCGAGTGCATGTATACACGACGCACAATTTTCGTTTTCTGACCGGACCCTAGAGTACGAGTTACTTTTCCTCGATATATTTACCAATTTCAATTCGCACCTCGCGCCACTCAGCCCTCGCGGGTCTATTTATAGATGGCGCTAGACGACGCTGCACTCGGTCGCTAGGTGGCGCCAGCGACGTCTGACGACCGTTTCCACGCGGAGGGACTTCCGAGGCGCCTCTTCAAAGGCCGATGGATCGGCATCTCCTATACGTTGCGACGATAGTATACTCTAAAAGTCATCGACGAAAAATTTTCGTCGATAGGGCAACCCCATGCGGGACATCTTTCGACCGAAATACCAAATTAACGTTGATTTTCCCAGCAACAACCACCGGCGTTCATGACGGTTGACCCCATCATCAGCCTTAGTTGAGGGATGTAATTTCATCGTTTATCGACGCCTCTCATCGTCCTATGTCCGGTACGGCGCTCCATCGTCCGGTAGCTATACTAATTCAATACCCCTCGCAGCAGCAGCAAAGCTACAGTGTCTTGACCAGCGTAGTTCGTGGTCAAAAACGCGAGCGTACATTCGCGCTTTCCCGCGTTTTCATCGGGGAGGCGGATCCGGAGGCTCGCTTCCCATTGGTCGTGCCATCGTTAGCCCCTCCCCCTCGGGGTCGAAACGACCGAATAATCGATAGCGGCGCGCGATTAAGTGCCACGGTGTCAATAAAGCGGCCCACTGAGTGGTCTGTATTTATAAACAACAAATTTATTATCTGTTAAGTGCTATTTATATTACCTCAATTAGTCGGCAGCCCGAAGCCGACGTCACATCCGCCGCCCGACGGACGGACGGACGAACGCAGGAACGAACGGTGCGGGTCTCACTTCGGATATAGACGGGCGTCGAGAGCACCTCTCCTGCACCTAGCTGAGGTTTCGAGCTATAGTAGCATCCGTTTATACGACGTCTTTTAGGATGATGAGCAGCAACGGCAACGGCGTCAGTCCCTTCCGAGGAGTGCGTCTGCAGACGATGGCGTAAAAGTGCGCGTCTTCGGAGGAGCAACTTATTGGGGTGATTCAGGCGCGACCATGCAACCGACGAGCCTGCAAACGAGCAGCACGTCGGCGTTCAGTCGTCCTTCCCCGGCCTCACCGGCCTGCAGCACCAGCGGCGGGAACAGTCGTTCGGCGCCGTCCAGCCCCACGCCCGTCGAACCCCTCCTCAAAGAACGCCAAGCGACCATCAGTTTTTCGGTGGCCTCTTTGCTGGCCGACACCAAGCGTTCCGCCGGGGTCTGCAGGGCCCTCTCGGAGCGACATCGACGGACCAGCGGCGAGAGCGACGAGCGGGGTGGTCGTGCGACGGTCAGCGATGGACGGCCCAGTTCGACCGAGAGCGTGGCCAGCTCCATTTCGGCCAGCGTCAGTCCGGAACCCAAAGACTTGGCTTTGCAGCCGTCGCACCTCGGCGGCGGCGACGGAGGACTCTCTTGCAGCGGTCGCAAGTCTTTCACCGTGGACGGGATCTTGCGGGACAACAACAAGTCGGCTTACACGTGCGGGGTGCCCTCTGACCCGCAGAACGATAGCCCTCATCATCATCACCACCCTCATCATCATCCTCATCACGGCGACATGCACGGAAGCAGCGCCGCCGCCGCGGCCGCCGTCCTCGGAAGACCTTTCCATTTGCCGCCGGAAGCGGGAATGCCTCCGGGCCCTTGGACCACCGCCATGTCAGCGGCCTTTCCTTGGTTGCCGTCGTCCAGACCTTTTTCGCCACTATCCAGTAAGTATAAATTACTGCATGCCATACGCTCGTTAAAACCATATACATTATTCGAACGAAGTATTACTCGTGAATTAGCGTATATTAAGCCTATAAAATAGCGGCGCTTGCACGGTAAGACCCCCGAGCTCCGACTACAAACGTTGAAACTGAATATACATGTATATACAAAACTGCCAACGGTCGATCGCTTAAGAATTAACGGTATACGATGTTGATATACATATATACTGTATATCAACTTTGGACATTACTGCGTGCGTGACATGGCCGTTACTGTTCATTGAACGTTATTGGCCCTTTCCGATGCAGTTATAGGTTTATATCGTAAATAGTATTATCCAGTTCCGCCCATTTGACAATGACATTAATATTAAGACGTATTGACAATTTCCTAATTTTTTAGCTCGTTCTAACGCTATTTTGAATAAAATTTTTGTATAACAATGGGCGTGTAACATTTACGACAAATTTATAGCGATTGTAAATGAAATAATTCACGGGTGGAATTTTCTATACAGAGCATTGCAGGAATAAACCGATGCATGTTTAAGAACTGCACGGGGAGCATATATACGCAAAATAACGAACATATATAGATAGATCTACTTGCATGCATGCACACGCATGCATTTACAAATTAAATTTTTGATATAGGCCAAACAAATGCAGAGTGCCATGGATGCATGGACATATACACATTGTGATCAAAACGATATTGAGTTTATGACGGAACTCATCCATCAGGAAATTTGTGAATTTTTCGCGGTCGGACCCATGCATGCACCGAAGAAGCACCGAGCTCAGTTCAAAAATGGCCTATATTACATGTATACATTTTCCATTAAATTCCTCGTATGATGTTATCATAATATTATATATACGTTACATGTAATGAACTTCAAAAGAATTTACCCTTTTGAAATCAAATTCAATTTAACGATGAGGATCGTCGATTAAAATTGGCTAATAATTTGGATAAATCCACTTTACCATCTAAAGCCTGCATGCAAGATTATATGCTGACAATATATTTATAAATATATGAAGAACAAAACGGGGAATTTATACGTGCATACACGCGTTACAATATGCCAACAAAGGGACTTGTATATATACTCGTTATATATCGTCATTCTTTATTATAATTTAATTTTCTACCAATATGTCCCACGAATAGTAAACATGGCCCTTGCAATGATTGGTCGAGTTACGCAACAATTACCGCACTATAAACAATCGCAGAATCTTGCCTTAAAAGGATGCCCTTTATATGAACTCGTTGATCGTGGATACTAACAGCTCGAATTAATTATAACATAATGGGTACATACATGTACATGTAGTATATTTTCGGCAAATATAAATGCGCGATAGGTTTGACATTAATCGAGAGTATTATATACATTTAATAAACCTTATTATATTAAATCTGTCAAGAGTCATGGACTCGACGGCGAATCCGCATCCCCATTTCACGTTTATATACTTAATCGTATATGATTTTATAAATCAAAATGTTATAACGTTGAAACAACGTAAAAACAATCCCATCATAAAAGACCATTTACGTGAACAGCTGTTAACTTTATTGAAAATGAATTTAAAAAGCGAAGGAATTATAACGATGCAACCTCCTTTGCTCGAGGGTTCCCCCTCCGCACGCAGTATTAAGACTCCGAGAGAACCCCCTAAAATAATGTTTGACAGCCACGATTTCTTGCAGACACGTGATTTATATAAAATTAAACGAACTTCATGCACGTTATATATACAGTCTATTTCATTTTGTTTCACTCCACCTCCCCCAAAAGGGATACATCATGTATATGTGTTGGAATTCTGCTTACAAATTTAGTTTTAAATGATAATCGCTTACCTTAATTGTATCGAAGTTTGCCTCTCACGCGTTCGTACACGAGCACTTCCGTTGATCCGTTGACACGTCGCGAACAAAGCCAATTTTTGATTCCTCGTTGACGTAAAACGTGAAAATTTGGTCGCACTTTATAACTATACACACGCGGATTGTTCGGTATGTATACGTCGATATCCAAGACTTGACAGTTTTTACAGGCAGAGTAGACATCTCGAGATGACCTCTATAATCATTCCCCGTTGAGCCCTTTGAAGCGACGCAGCCAGAAACGTACATGTCCCAACTCGAAACGTCTGTAAAAAAAATCCATATTATGAGCGTTAGAAAAAACACGAAAGGTTTTTGAAATTTATTCGCTGCTGGGACATTTGAAGGAAGTTTATACTCGCGAAGAAACGATGATATAAATATATATAAAAAGAGATTAGCACAATAAACGAACGCAATTTTCTGGCACAATGTATACGACAAAATGAGTTATAGCGATACGCTAGTGGCGCGCACAAAATATATATTTCGGTTATGTAAAGGGCCAATTTATTCCATGCACTTCCTTCGTACTGCACTTGTCACCTCATGAATTTAAACTTTTTTTATTTGTACTATACGTTATATAAGAAAACTGCTCGTATTTGGACTCGTATACGTAGAAAAATGGCGTGACGTGAATATTATTCAAATTTATATTTTATCGCGAATGATGACGAAAATGCATTTGTGCATCCGCGCGCCTTCAAAATGCCACGGGCGCGATAACGATGAAATTGCGAGCTAGCTAGTTTATATATTCCGCGTGTGTTTTGCTCACATTCTAGAGCTGTTCCCACTTTTAGAATATTCATTAGATATACACTTATCGCGTAACAAAATTTACAACATACATTAAACTTATTTTATTGTTTTCATTATTTCAATGAAAATCTATAATTATAGTCGCGTTTGAAATTTACAGTAGGCTACATGTAGTCCATACACGGTGTAAACAAACCCCTGATTACATTATACTCGTTTCGACGATGTCAAGGAAGGTTAGAATAATTTACAGGTGCAATTCAAATATACATAAGTACGACGATAATTTTATAAATTTACATTTTCACTGAAAAACGGCAATGAAAACATCGAAATATAAGTCCCTTGAAATTAAATCTTACTTGACATAATAATTATTTTACCCATCATATTCGATTTTTTTAAAAAATTTTATCATATAAAAAGTAATAAATTTGTTGTGCAATTTGTAAAGTATAAATTGCGTGTAAAAATTATTTATATTCTCCTACATGTACAGTGTACTAAGCTGATGCCCAATAGCTAGTGACTCATCTAGAATTGAAAAAAGGGGAAATTCCCTATTTTGCAGCTGTTTTTGGGTGAACCTGTCTGAAATAAAAACCTGTCTAAAATCAAAATTTTCCCCGGTCCCAAGCGTTTGATTTTAGACAGGTTCTACTGTACCTCTGCAATGGTGAAATTTCAAACATAGAAGCACTCCGTAGAAATAGCGAGTAAAAGAAAGATAAATTGTCCCTACTGGCTCCTTGGCTGGTTTCAAATTATCATTTTAGTATTATTTAAAATTAGTGCGCTTTACAAATGACCGCCAAATGGCAGACCCTGTCCCATGAAGGCAGTTTTGGCGCTACGCTTCGAAGATTGTCTCACTTCTTTAATTGCTTGTAATTTGCCAGTAACTCCGATTTTTTTTCGGATACAAGTAGCCTAATAATTCCCCAGATAACTTTCTAATTAATGAAAATGTAGATCCGCCACTGGGATTCATTGATAGGTAGGTTTCATCCCTGGTCATATTTATTTTGTAGGAGTTTATGAAATTCACGGTACTCTAACACCAAGCACTGCCAAAGTTTCTGCCTCGCTTAACGAAACGGTATTTCTGCACTGCCCCTTTGATCAAGCGGTTAATTGCTCGTGGACACGACGTGAGAAGGAGTTGTACATTAGTGGACGTTACGAATACACCAATGCTAAGAATGGATACGGAACTGATGACTGCACCATCAGAATTAGTCAATTCATTGAGTTTGATGCTGGACGATGGACTTGTTCGGGAAACGTTTTCTCACCTAAAGTGATCGGTCCAATTTTTGCGGAATTGATGATAGGTATTCCTTCACAGTTTTACTGAATTTTTATAATTAGTTTCAGCACTAAATATTTATAACATGTATTATCTATAGTTAATGTTAAATATCCGTTGATCGTTGCTGGTCCGGAAAATGTATCGGCAATCATTGGCAAAGACACGATTATGAGATGCACCTTCGATGACGACGTACCATGTAGCTGGTTACATAATGGAACGGAAGTTGAAGTATACTACAGATTCATGTTTATTTCAAATCACCCTGGTCATACGAGGAAGGATTGCAGCATTGTCATCAAAAGCTTTGAGGAAAATGATGCTGGAAATTGGACATGCACCTATAAGGGATCTTCAAAAACAAACTCGACATCGAGCACCGCGTGGCTGAGCATCTCACCAATGCGTAAGTACGGTGTCCTCTCACCCTAATTTTATCATAAAAATGTCCAACTCTGCAGTTTTATTGGAGGACATTAGGGCCTCCGAGAGGTACGTATTTGTTCTGTTCACATGAAGGTGAGGTTTCTTCTAGCCCTATTCCATGCTGAATTCCGCTGCAAATATTACCAAAGTTTTTTAAATAAGCATCATTTTTTTGTTATCTTTATATACAAGATATGTATAAAGAAGAGATGTATGTGGCAGGTTAAATTTACGATTACATTTTAAAAAAATATCCGATTCATCTTTAACAAAATGTCCGATTAAATCTGTGGAAGTTGAGGACTAGACCCCAGGTGTGCGGGGACACATTCCTGATCCCCTGTTGTGCAGCGGTCTACTCTTCTTGATACCTGTTGCTCGGACTGGACGTGTCCTAGAGTGTGTGTTAAATTGACACGTGGCCTGTTAGTGTTAACTTTAAACCTTTGTGGCTTATGTTTTATTAATGTAATATTGTGCTTTTAACAGTTAGTCTGCGTGTAAATAAAAAAATGTTAATTGGAGAAAATCTTTTGCCTGAATTTGAACAAAATCTTTAACATATTAAATCATCAAAAAAATTGTCCTCCGCAAATTTGTAGGTGGATAAAGTTGAAAAAAACCTGGAAAAGTCAAGGAACTTGAAAATGTCTGAAAATGTCAGAAAAGAATGACTTTTTTTTAAAATGTCAGGGAAATTCAACGTAGTCAGTGCCCATTTGGAAATATTTTTACATTTTCTCAATAAAAATTTGCCAAATTCCCAACAGTTTTTGAATTCAAATTTGCAAAATTCTCAAATTTTTCCACGTTTTTCAAGTACAAATTTGCAATACTTTGTTTATTTTTCGAATACAAAATTGTCAAATTTTCCAAAAAAAAATTTCACGAAACTTTTTTTTTTAAATTTTTTAATTTTTCTATTTTAATTTTCAAAATTTCATTAGTACATTTTGAAACATAATTTATTGTGGCGATTTTGGAAAATATGTCATTTTTGACTTTATCATTGGTCGGCGAAATTTTTTTAAACTTGGAAAAATCAGGGAAGTTGAAAATGAAATTTCTGGGGGAACCCTGTTATTTTCACTAGACATCGAAGTGTTCCTCCTCACTGTAATTTCGACTGCCTTTACGGAATCTGAAACAACATTGATTATTCTTCTAAACTGGTCTTTATTTATTCTCATTATAGGTGCTCCAACCCGTCCAGAAATGTCCATTGGAAATATCACGATAAAGCGGTACGAAATTACTAACCTATTCGATAACACGACGATAACATGCACTTCAAGATTCGGATATCCTGCGCCGAAATTACGCTGGGAAATGGCAAACGCCAATTTCTCGTACGAAGAAATCGTTACTGGTGATGGGGAACTTTTCAACGTGGAAATAATGCTGAACGTAACTCTGAACAAACTCCAGTTTAAACCAGGTCTAAACATGTTAAAATGCGTCGTTACTCACCCTTTATTAGATGGCACAAAATATGAAGACTGGATAATAACTGATGCACAAAATGTTGAAGGTAAAAATCTCATGAATTTGTTGTATTGCGCCAAAAATGACGTCATTTTTTTTGCATTGACGTCATTTTTGAAAGCGAATGACCAAATGGCCGTCATTTTTGAAAAATTGCCTCATTTTTTGGTTCTTTTGCTACGTGGATACTAATAACACAGAAAATAGGGACATTGACCCACTCATCGCCGTTGCAATCCGCTGCAAAACGCAAGTGTGCGCCAAGCCTAACACGGCTTCTAAAGATCACTAACAATTTGCTCAATTGCAGAGGCTTCAACGGACTATGGAATCGTCATAGCATTAACGAGTACAGCCCTCGTTATTTTGTGGATTGCAGTCTTGTTTTTTGGCTATATATGGTAAGTGCTTGAGATTTGGTGTTAGGGGCTGTGCATTTCCCACGTGGACATTTTTTTGGCATTTTTTGACCCCCTCCCCTTTCTTGGTGGACCTGGAAAATGCACAAACCCTGATTACTTTCAACTTTCAAAGAGCTATGGTAACGAAGTTCACCATGTCCTGGTGTTCCATTCTCTCTGTGAACAGTTTTTCGAAGATGGTGCTTAGGGTAGTAACATATTTTTCTAAAGTTAACGTAGGAAAATTTCCTAATTTCACATGCAAGCGATTTAAAAAAGCAATGTGAGGTGGTGATCTGCTGTAATTTCATTCTCCTCATGTGAGTTTATCCTTATTTCTTTTGTTTCCAGGAGAGTGGACATTGTGGAAAGAATCAGTTGCCGGAAGAGGTAGGTTTCAGTTGTTTTACATTTTATTTTTAAACTTACAAAGTGGAAAGTTAAACTGCTACAAAGTCAACGCATAATAAGTTAAATCAAGGAAAATTAATGCCTTCTACATCAGTGCTGTGTTCTTCATTGCTGTCTGCATTACTGTGGATTAATACATGTAGGCAAGTTCAGCTATTAGAAATAAGTGGATATTTTGTGGTAGGCTGATCACAACAAAGTGGAGCATTTCTTCAGTTAGGAATCACAACAGAGTGGAGCATTTCTTTAGTTAGGGATTTGCTCATTAAGATGGTTGCTAGCTGGGTCTAGCTCCCAGTCTCCGTAATTTCCATCATCAGATTGTCGTCTACTAAATTAATGGGGACACTTACCCAGAGTATATCGTCAGCGAAGACGTATACAAAGTGGAGTCGGTCAGGACTCAGGGTGGGGTTGATAACGAAGCGTACGTTTATCTCTCCCGTGGCCGTGTTGACCACGAAAACTGGAATGGAACCTATAACGGATTCAAGCAAGGGAACGAATCCACTCATGCCTGTATGCGAATAAAAACTTTTAATGAAATTAACATGCGAAATGCGAATACAAAATCTTTGGCGAGAGGATGGGGTCAATCTGGACCACCAAACAACAAAATAAACTCAAAATTGGGAAGGGTTAAAACAAAGGGGAATCTCAATAATCACAATAGGAAAAATGCGCCAGATTAGCCACTACCGGGCATCTCCAAAAAATCTCTCTAGCATTATGCAAAAAACGTTAGTTTAGAATACCTCTTCCAAGATCATAACTACTCATGGGCAATACCCTAGGAAATTTCGACACTTGATCAAAATGGGCATAAAAATGACGATCTTATCACAAAAAAAAGGCAAGATAAAAGGAGAAGCTCCCTGCCGTTCGTCAGAGACTCCCCAGGAACAAAACTCCCTTCGTCCGAAGGTGAATTCCCAATATTCACACGGAACGGCTTATAAAAACATTCAAAGTGGGAAGCGGGGTGATTGAATCCCTATCCATGAATAACGTGCAAAAAAAAAGGGTAATTTGAATAGTATCAAAATTTTGGGCCTTCTGGACGTCCGTCCTAGAAGTCTACGACTTCCCTCGTCCGAGGTGAATCGCAGTAGAGTCGAGGTGCCAAATAGGAGAGGGGAATCCCAAGGAAAACGATGAAGAACAGAATTCCTCTCTCTAAAAATATTGCACGGGAAAACGAGTGCTCCAATGAGCTTAAACTGTAAATGCCCACAAAAGATGGGGAGAATGGCACGATAAACTTTGGTAAATACAAAAATGCACTTTCCCTGAAATCGGGCACAACGAATAAAAATTCACAGTGCAGGTGGGAAACCAAGGAAAGGAGGCAGAGAAGCCAAGCAGCCAGGAGGTATGGACTGAGGAGAAGCTGGGATGAATAGTTTAGATGCAAGGAAATAGCCAAAATGGGGGACAAAACGAATTTGGAAGAAAATTTGGAGAAATAAAGGAACTTAGAAAACTTAAGAATTTGTGCCCAGAATATTAAAAATAAAGGGACTAGATAAACGTTAAATGCGGGGATGAGGCTGAAACAAGGTAAGATCGTTATTAGACCGAATAATTACCAACACCATACGGCAAGCTTCACCCAGAACATCCTCACTCCAAGAAAATTGGCGGCTCTCTGCCTTTCCTCCAGAATTTTTCCCATCATGCAAAACCCGCAAAACGAACATGCACAAGGTTTTGACCAATCAAAATCTTTCGAATTAAAAGCCCTCTTCGTTGCTTCATCTTTCGCTTCTCAAAAAGGGGTGTTTTTTCCTCCCCCTTCTTTGCTCGGTCTTCACTCCTTCTCCGAAGATACCTCGCCAAGAAGGGCATGTTGGAGAAACTCAAAGTTTCTCCCACTAAGGGATTGACCAAGGCTTGGTCCCTTGGTGCGTGCCTGCCTTGTCCTTCCAGCACAGCACTGTTAAACGTGTTGTATTGGATTATCGTTTATGTAATTATGTTTACCTGTTTAATTGCCCTGTATTGTATTTATTGAAACTGGGTTTCGTTTGCTTTGTTTATTAGGCCTGTTATTCTAGCTACGGTGACTAGGTACGTGACCAGGGGTTGTGTTTACAGTGCTCTCATTGTTCAATTTGTATTATCAATAACCTTTTGTAAATTCATGTGCGGCCTTTCCATTTAACTCACATTTGGGGGAAATCTATTTCATTTCCTGTTTACAGATTGTCCAGCAATAGTGACAGCTAGGTGAGACATTCACGGCTGTACACTGGCTGGAAATCTGGGCGCTATTAAATGGGGATCTTTTGAATTTGGCGCCACAGGCGCGCACGCCACCTGCTGGCAAGCAGAGGTGGTGAATTTCCTAAGGGAGAGCGCCGTAGCTAGCAGGTCCTAACAGAGGGCGTTGGTGATATGATATGTGACGTCACCCTAGAGCCCTTGCACGTTCTGACAGTGGACCTTTGTCCCTGTCTGTTCTGTTCCAAGTGTTGTGCT
>JAQGAO010006762.1:0-11934 GCA_034697705.1 Ommatoiulus sabulosus | reverse complement strand
TAAAAGATTAAATGTTGAACAATGTATTTTTTTTAAAATTTTCTTAGTGATTTTCAAAACATGACTCGCTTCTGCGAGATCCGAAATTTTTAGGAAAGTATATACATTAAAGATTTATGCTTCACTATGTATTCAGAATTAAATTTATCCTTACCTGAAATTGGCTAAAGCGTTGTTGCGATTATTAATATTTCACTAGTGGCGCCACCACCATACGTTTAACCATTGGCACCGTGACCTTATTCCGTACTTGAACTTTCAATGGGCGTTCTATGTTTTCCGGTCGTGTTTCACTCTGACATAATGTGCTCGATTACGTAAAATTAGGTCCTTTAATTAGCGTAATTTAATTATTTAATTCCTTATAATGAATACCGATGTGGAATTTCACATTAAGCAAAAATATCCATGGACGAAACTTCCCGCTAACGTGAAACAGGTATGTACTGGAACGACAGGATGTTCCACATCAGTTGGTGGAGGTTTCATTTCTAAATTGTATATAATCTCTATTTAAATTTGTAATTTGACAATGTAATTTTTGCCCGTGTTAATTGTTTATCCACCGAACTTTGGGTGTGTTGAATTGCAAACTTGCCGGTTGCTGGCTGAGGGCCAAGTAAAACTAAGAATTTGGCATTTGGAATGCCATTCAGGCTGAGGAAGTTGAGCTCTCAGATTCATGTGGCAGCTTGCACGTCGATGATTATATTTCCTGATATTGGCTATAAATTGTCAAGTGCTCATTGAGAGGGTTCAGAAATTAAAAGAGCAAAAGTAGTGCATCGATCTACTCAATAGGGCAGAAGAATTTCATTCATTCATCTTATGAAAGGGTATGGGTACCCCATTTATATAGACATTCAGAACTTAAATTGGACTAATAACGACCCAAGTTAATTTGAGGCTCATTGATAGAGAATTACTTAATAACGCTAGCATATGCAGTCATTCACACACAGAAATGATTTTGTGGCAAAAATCACTGGCATTTGCAAATTTAGACCTGGATCATGGCTCCAGAATCGTCCTCCAATGCTGCAAGATAATTTCGCAAGCAGCTTGATCTAATAATTTGAGAGCAATTGTGGTATGGTGGTCATAGTTGCGAGGATGGTTCGATAATTGATCTATATTTGGGGTTAACATAATCTGTCATTAATGAAGTTGGCTAGGCCATATTTGATTTAGAAGTGAAATCAATATACATGTACGTTTTTCAAAGGTCGAGCCTTTCACATCATGCTGTGTTTAATATACATGTGTACATATACTAGTATTAGCATACACGTAGTTTGGTTCAATTCAGGCTAGGAAAGTTGAGCATCTCATCTTGAGTAGAAATTCTTGCTTTCGGCAATAACTTAATTGTTCTTAAAACAGACATTATTCTTTCAGCACAGTTTATTGTGCACTTGGATGGTCTTTCAAGGTTATTTTTGCACACGTCTTTATGGTTTTACTAACTACCTGTAGGCGGCACACATGTCATACATGTAACAAAAATAGCCCCAAGTGTTTTATGTGGAAGAGCACTGAAAAATAAATTTTCTTGGCTGGTTCATATGTCTGCTTTATTTATTTATCTTCGTTTTCAGCAATTGGGATTCTCTCAGGAAGAGTATGGGAAATGTATAAAGTCTTTCAGCATCAAAAACCAACTCAGGCATAAAGGCAATTTAAGTAAGGCAAATTCTAAAAGTTAACATCATCTATCCGATTGCACTGATCTTTGTTGACATTATTTGGGGATCAAACCTGGTTTAATGAATTGTTTTCCATGGTTGCCGATCAGTAAAACCTTTTTCAATCCCATGACTGAAAAAAAATCCCTTTCGTAAGAATATTTTCTCCGTCAATAGGACTTAATTTCTTTTTTACTATTTATGAAGTCCGCACTGTTATGAAGGATGACAAGCGCTACTATGAATCTCTACTGCGCTACAGTCGGGAACACCTGATGCTCTTTCCATATCATCTTTCTGACGTCATAGTGAAGGGAATGCGAATGACACCTTTCCAGTACTATCTAAACATGATGCAGGTGCGTGTTCCACTGTGCGGTGTTTATCTAAAACTTTTTGTTTTTGTAACTGTCATGATTTCGACCTTTTTAATTTTTCTTTCTAGGATCTAATGACGCAAGAGAAAAGTTATGATTCACTTCCGAATTTCACAGCTGCCGACTGTAAGTGAATGATGGTGGCTTGATTAAAATACTTAAATTCAGGAACCTGGAAAATTTGGAAAAGTCAGGGAAGAATGACCTTATTTTGAAAAAAGGCAGGGAATTTCAATATATTTTTATTGTCACAATCCAAAATTAACGTTTCCACGTGATTAACTCTTGGCTCATTTGCAAAATGTTTAAAATTTTCCAACTAAAAATTTGCAAAATGTTCACCAATTTCAGAGGACTCATTTTCAGAATTTTCCACGTTTTCCGAGTACAAATTTGCAACAGTTTCCAAGTACAAATTTGCAAAATTTTCTACAGTTCCTAGAAAAAATTGTAAGATTTTCATACTTTTTCAGCACAAATTTGCAAATTTTTCTACTGTTTCCGAGGAAAAATTTGCAAATTTTGAAAAATTTGAAAAATTCTTTCAAAATAATTTTGGACATTTTTTAAATTATTTCTTTATTATTTTTAAAAGTTTTCAATATTGTCGTTAGTAAATTCTTCAAAATATTGAATTATGTCCTTTATCGATTTTGCAAAATTGTGTACAACATTGGCCTATGTCAATTTGGACCTGGAAAGGTGAGGGAAGTTGAAAATGAAATTTCTGGGGGAACCCTGAAATTGTAACTCATTGATTTTGTATCTATTAGGCTTGAGACTTTTGGGCATTGGACGAAACCAATACATTGACCTTATGAACCAGTGCCGATCTTCGAAGGTTAGCCAGTGTTAACCTTCCGGTTTTAGCGTATTTGTCCAGAATTACAACTTTGTTCCTCCATTGCAGAGGTTTTTCAGGCGGAAACCTCTTAAGGAAGTGCTTCCGACGCAGCCAGTGGCAGACTTGTTGGTGGAACCTTGGTGGTTGCTGCAGGTGGGATACATCACGGAAGATGACATCAAGGTACGAGTGTAAAGCAAGATTATCATTTTCAAATCCTCAGTCTTTTGTCTTCTTTTTGGAGTAACAAATCTTTATGCTTATTTTTCAGATAGTGACGAGTTTGGAAAAAGGAATCGTTGATAAAATAATCGATTTTGGACCTCAGCAGGCTGGGGATATGCCCTTCAAGGAGGTCCACAGTAAGTCGTCAAAATCCCAATCTTGCATCATTGCTTCATTAAAATGGTTTTCTCAAAAGTTGTATTTTTTCCAGGCTTGTATAGAAAAGGTCTGATCTATGTTGATGTTCCCATTAACGATGACGAGTGCATCATAGGTAAGGATGGGTGTAATATTTTGTAATTTATTGTTTGTTTCAAACTTTGAAAGAAATCTAATTCTCTGTGGAGAGTAGTACCTCCCCTCGAAGGGTTTGTGATGAACAGGGTGCTTGGCGACTATCTGGAAACTCTTCTGTACAAAATATTTGTTTCCATCGATGAATACACGCCAGTTTCTGAGGCAAGAGTTTTTATAGCAAACAAAAACTTTCTTTTATGATATTTTAACCCTCTGTGTTAAAATGATTCGTGTTGTTTATCCTCCCACAGCTTTCTAATATCCTGCAAATTGATTCAGAGCTGGTGAAAAATGCAGTGTCCATGTACTGTCGCTTGGGGTTTGCGCATCCAAAAGGAAAGGATTTTGATGCCAGCATGTGGCATACATCATGGTCGCAATACAGTAAACTTTCTCCTAAGAAGTGAGTGTGCATTTGAGGCATTCTCAACTTCTCAAGGTCCTAGGGGGAATGCAAACTAATAGATCTCCCTATTAACAAAATAGTTTTTAAATTTTAAGGCCGAATTCTAACAAAACAATCTTCACAGATCAATTGTATGAGACATTTCCTAAGTAGTTAAAATGTTGCGGACAACAACATCTGGGGCTTTTATACCTAAATTTCTAGGAAAGCTAAACCATAAATCTAATTTTGCCAATATGTGTACGAATTGGTTTTTGTTTGCGAAATTACCTCGTACTTTTTTCACAAGTAATAACAGTTTGTTTAGGAAAAATGTTTCTATGGACATAAGCAAAGACTAATGTGCATCGTGGTTTGTCGACTAAACTCAAAATTTTGTTACTTGGTGGAGTCTTGACAAGTTTTGTTTTCCATTTGAAAAATAGGAATCCTGACCAGGATGGTATCCTTTTGCTCGACTGGGGGACGTCGATGGACCGCTCCTCTTCTGAACCGGACTCTAACAGGCAAAAGTCTCCAGATACATCGAGCTATGACGAACAAGGTAAGGCCACAACCGCATTTTGTTACTTAAAGGAAATTTGGGCCCTTCAGCATTCTGTTAAAATGCTGATTTCACTTTTCAGACATCAGCGAAACTGCTGTTGTAGGGCATAATAAGCGCATTGCATTCTTATTCGATTCCACTCTGACTGCATTTCTGATGATGGGAAACCTTTCACCCGTAAGTATTTCTGCGATTGCCATTGCAACCATTGCAATCCCTTTCTTAATTACTGTTGTTCTGGATTCCTGATTAAAGGGCTTAAAAAGCCATGCAGTCACAATGTTTGAGGTTGGAAAGCTACCCGACGAATCTCTGGATAGTTTACTTACGGAGTTAGATAAGGCAAGAGTTCGGCTAGCATGCTTTTTATGGTTTTAAAAAGACTGAACAATTTTGTTATGAAAAATGAGTTTTTGTTTAATTTCTAACAATTTTGTCCCGATTTTAGATCAGGGAAGTCGGAGAGGGTGAAGCGCAGCGATATTTTGACCATGCTTTGACGCTGCAGAGCACGGTGCGATTCCTGAGGAACAACCGCAATCTGATTGTGGTTCCCGAATCCAACTCCTCAATGGGGCTGGACCTGGTGAGGTGCGAGAGTCTACAAAGCCTAGAGCCAGCCACGTGTGCCCGTCTTCTGAACAAAAATTATGCGTAGGAATTAATTTTATTAACCAAAATGCCGTGATTATGTGGATTTATTGAAAAACAGCGGTTAAGGTGTTAACATTCGCCTGTAGGTTGTTGGTTTCGATGGCGCCACTCAGTAACGAGATCAGGCCAATCACCAGCTGTCTCCCTCCACACTTGGGACCAGCCATTCCAGAGGTGGGGGTTTTAGATTTCATTTTAAAAAAAAATATTTTTTGCTCGTTTGTTTATATTCAACAATATAAAAGACCTTCATAAAGGCTATGTATGTTTTTTCATTGTTTTACTTTAACTTAACCTAGGCATGAAGCCTTAAAACATTGTTGAAACAGTGGAAAATTTGTTGGGTAACTTATAAATTTAATAAATATAAATGTAACAGCTTTTTTGTCTTAATCAGTTACATATTTTGTCGCTTGTTTAAAATGAAATTTGCGATAAAATATGCATTCATTTTTAGCTTAAAAGAAATATGGGGGAAAAAAAAACTACATGAGTAACTAGTTTTCATGTTTACTCGTTTTTAAAAATAAGCTAGACAATTTTTAGTTTTAATGAAATGCCTAAGATCAATCATGCGCGTGGAATTTGTTTACTTTGATCAGAACGTCTGTTAAAGTCTTTAAAGAAATCTAGAAAACAGTCCCACATAAGGGAATTTATTTTGCGTAATTTTTTGAGACAATTTTTGCAAATCTAAACATTGTATTGGTTTTTCTGACTGGCTTTAAGATCTTTTGAGTGAAATTTAACTCATTGCTGAAATATGCTTAGGTTAGCTCCATTTGGCTCAAACTGTTTGTATATCAGACCACGGGACATGGACCTCCGACGCTGCTTATTTCGAAAGGCACACGAATGCGTTGCTTGCCAAGGATATTGCAGGTTGGTTTTCTGGAGATGGACCAGACCATTTGCTACATGCTTGAGATGAGCGGTTTTATTTTTTATTTTTTTGTTGCCATCTTAGGATTACGACCGACTACTAGTTACTACTTGGGGCCACGACCCTGGAATTGTGCCAACGTCAAATGCTTTACTTACCTTGAACGATGCCTTAACTCATTCTGCAGTCCTCGTGCAGGTACCCACACTGTGCACTTTGAATTATGAATACTGGTTATTGCTTTTTGTGAAAATATGTTTTATAAAATGGATTATTATGTATTATTATGGATGTTATTAAAAATAAATTACTATGGATGTTCCAATAAGTCTTATCTAATTCCAATAGGCATACAGTCAAAGGCGTGATGGAGAGACTATTTTTGTGCCTTTCCCGTTTCATGCTACAGAAACTGCCGAGGAAAACGGTGAGTTATGGTTGCATTATTGCTGCCCTTTAACACGAATCACGCTGGTACATTCATCCTGCATGATTCACTACAGGCGTGTGCCATCATCCGGCCATCAAAAAGCTGGTATCTTCGATGGATTTGCAGCACACGTGTGGCTTCGTGACCATGGTTCATCTGTCACAGAAGCCTCCTTTGCCACCAACTGTCGACGAACATTTGCCTTTGATAAGCGCTGCTGGTCCGCTTTGCGACAGTGATACGGATGCCATCTGGCCTCTAGATGGATTTACAAACAGCAGGGCAGAGCAGATCTTGGTGTCCGAGCTGGACAAGTTAGACTTGCTCGGGACCGAGAACTCGTCTTCCGATGACACCGCTAGCAGGGAAAACTTACTAGTAAGCCCTGGCGTCGTCTCTTCCAAAGCGTATTTTGACGGGCATGATGCGTGGACGATTCTGGACTGCTACTTTGGGCTGCCGCTCTTCGATCTGCAGCTCAACAAGGATATCTGTCAGCGAATTTTATCACACAGCTTATGCAACTCTGAAAGGTCAGTGAATCTGGGGCCAGCAATACCGCAATATTTGAATGATAGATAGAAGGATGAGGAATTTTAAACCATGGCGATTGGGCGACTCATGAGAAATTCAAGAAAAATTCCTTGACCCTCACCCCAGTTGCGGATTGAATCGTACCTCGGGGTCCCAAATTCTAGCTAAAATTTTTGAGATAGCTGAATAATTCTGATAGATATGAGTTACTGAAGACTCATGAAGATTTCCTGGGATCCTGAGAAATACCCACAGATTCCATGAGAGGCTGGGAGATTCCCAAAGGTTTTTAGAAAAGAGTCAATGAGATGCTAATTTTAGATTTAAATCTGTTTTTAGCTTATTGGCTCTGACACATTCCAATCGGCTGCTGACCATTGACCTCCTAGAATTCATTTCTGGTATTCAGGTAAACTATGATTCAAATTGACTTCTTAAGAAAAGTTTATCAGAGTGGGGTTTGACTTTTGCTTGGTTTTCAGGGCTCGGCCAGCGCAGGTGACACCCGGTTTGACCCTGCTACATCTGTCCGGAAAGCCACCGATCTGGACATTCCTGCACCCAGCAGAAATTTGGTGTTCGTCAATGGTAAGCTGGAGGAATGGGATGGGAGATAGTGAGGTTTTTTTTTATATCGCAATAGAAAGATATATATAAAAAAGAGTACTTGTTAAATTATCGCCACTTCAGCAAAAAATATCTTAACTGTAACTTTGTTAGGAATTAAATTTTTAAATGAAATTGTGAGAATGCCTCATTTGCCATTAATTTACAAGATGTTTTCTTGTACGTCTACAAGAAAAAATTATCGTCGTTTGAATATGGATTTGTTGTTTAAAAGAAACGTTCGTGGAAGAATGGCAAGTGTATTGAAAATAGAAATTACTTTCCATTTTGGATCCTTGGTCTTTTCAACATAAGCAGACTCAATGTGGTCAATGAAATCACATCTTCTAGGGAATTATAAATAAATGCTGTTAGGCAAACTGTAACCAAAGAGCATTAAGAAATATGGGACAAACGTTCCATTTCAATATGCCACATTGTAACTTTATTGCAGTTTAAATTGAAAATAGGATGTTTTTGTACAATTTTCTAATACAAAAGTGACAGAAAGAAAAAAAAATATTGAGTAAATTATTATTAATATGCATTTGACGAAAGACAGCCACGACAATCAGGGCCCTTTGAAGAAGTGATGAAAACAAGTTGATAAGTGCCCTTGCACCTTTGAAGTGATTGTTTGAAATCTGTCATCGATCGTGCCTGTTAATCTCTGCAAAAATTTCGATAATAGGATTGAAATGCCCTCGAAACGAAACAACTGGGAGGTGGGAGAAACTATATCACAATTTGGTTGCCACGAGAATGATTAGTGCCTTTGGTGAGCAGAAGTCCTTCAACAAAACTGAAAAGAAAACGAGAATTATACAACTTTCAATCTTGAAAGATTTACAAAATCATGTGGTTGGGAATGTAAAACTTGCCTTCCAACGATGCCCGCAGTTGTTACAATACACAAACGTCGTCATGGGTTCATCAGCACTCCTTGTCTGGACCTGTAGAAGGAGCGAAGGACACCGATTAATGCTGGAAATTCTTTTCCAGACTTAACCTCGAGGATTTACATTCAACGAGGAATGAAAACGTAAGGTAAACAAACGCAGTTTAGCCAGAATTAGGTAGATGCCATACCTGGTTATATGTGCAGTTTCGCTTTTTGCATTTGCCACATTTCAGAAGGTCAGTGGTGGTACCACTGCTCATCGCCATTTGGTGGTCGTTGATGGCTTCCTTCGTGAACTTCTGCCTTAGGTTCTTCATTTCGTCGCTGGCCATTTCCTTCAATGGAAAAAAAATAGCAAATTTATGCAAAGTCTGTGCAAAATAAAAATCGTTTAGTCGGAGAAATCAGTTTTCCTACATCCGCAGTCATGGACGCCATCCGCTCTGGGCTTATTGCTCCCAGTAGCACGTTCTCCCGAAGCTGTGGGTTTTTCGTGTCCTTTAGGTTGGCCACTCTGCTGCGGACGCGGTTTTTGTATTTCATATCAGTGTTTCTGAATTCTTGGAAAATAGGTGCGAGTTATTAAGGAGAACATGAGGGATGCAATGAAATTTAGGAATTTTGTAGCCTACTGTTTTGCACGTGGATCATCAAAAAATGTCTTAGTTTTTACTGTAGTAGACAGGGTTATTTGTAGAAGCCAGGGGGGAAATTAGCACTACATGACCAGCATTTATTTCCTATCGTTCGCCATGCAAACATGCTTGCACAAATATGCATGGCCAATATTTTGTTTCTCCTTTATTAGACTTCCAGTTAGAATCTCCAGCTGAGGCTTGCTCAACATAGCAGCACCATGGGCTGTCAGAAAGTGCTAAAGGACACTTGTCAGCTGTACTAGACAGTGAAACTGACTGATCTTGATTCAGATTGCAACAAACGTTTTAATCTGGGGCTCAACCCAGTTAACTTTATTGTTATTCAGTTTTCTACAAAATCAACGAAAATATCTAAAATTATTGGAAATTTTTGCAAGAAGCACAAGAAACATTTCTGCATCATTTATATCAGGGGATGCCTTCGCAATTTCCATCATTGCATGTCTTAAGCTGCGGATCACTTAAATCTAACTTCTGCTTCTAGTCAGTCTCGTGTGTTGGTTTGTTTGTGGATTTTTAACGTTGGCTTATTTTTTCTACGAGGCTAAACACCAACGCCAGGGGATGTGCCAGCGTCACATACTTGGAAATTTTGCCTACGAAAGGAGGACTTCCACCCCCAAGAAAACGTGCAGAGTGCAAATGGGATCTGCACGGGACCTCTGTTTAAACTTTCATCCGAAAGAGCCGCCACTTAAAGAATTTTGCACGTCCTCAAAATTCTCACCGACGTCGACCGAGGAGCGAACCCGCTAGTTAGGATCGAGAGGCAAGTGCGTAACCCACTCGACCATCGGCGCCGGAGTTTATTGGTTGCAAAGTTTTTAATGCAGCAAAGCACAACCATTGCAACAGTGAGACAATTTGTGCCAAATTACCTGCGAGAATGTTTCAGCAATGGTAAAACAAAAGGATATTATCTTCTATTTTTGCAGCCACCTCATCCGGATCCTGGCTGCCCTCAGGAAAGTCCTCAATCTTCAGGGCTGCCAACAGCAGCTCGCGGCACTTGATCCGCACAGAGTCGGTGGTGTGGGTGGCAGATGAAGGAAAAATCGTCTGCTTGGGTGGATCCTTCTTTGAGGTCAAGTTTGATTTATCCGTTGAGCTTTCTTTCTTTATGTGCTCCTTGCTGCCATCCGGCTTTGTTGTTGTAGGAGTGGTTTGTCCTTGAATGGGGTAAAAAATGACGGTTATTCAGAACATGAGCCCAGAGAACAGTTCCCTTTCTGGATATGTCTAGCTCGATCACCTCCTCCGAGCAGCTTCTTCCAGGTTTTGATAAGATGCTTGGACAGAGTGATGACCTCGTCATCATTGCTTGACTTGCGTAGCGCATTCACAGACATTCCAATTCGGGTTCTCTACAAAGGGTCAAAACATTAGTACTCGACACTTGTTGCTTAAAATCAGATTGGGCAAAATGTAACAGATAATCTTGCTCTGCTAAAGTGCACTGCTTATATACACAAAAAGTTATATAATGAATCTAAATTTTACTTACCTGTAATACTTCCAGATTAATGGGCAGGTCCTGCAAGGTCTTCAACATGTCCAGGGCCTGCTCTTGACCCTTTAAAAACGAAAAAAAAAACCGAGACGGACGGTATTAGTGGGGAAAGCTAGGTGCATGTTTATATAGACACATGTACCCTTACTCAATTTAGCACATTTTAGTTCTTATTTTGAAATCAAAACAAAAGACAATCGCTTTTTTAAATATTTATTTCATATTTTTGCATTTTATTGATGATTTTGGGAGTGATAATTTGAGGGAATTGTGCATTTGAGGCACATCAACTGACCATCTCCCTCCATTGTTTGGACACATGATATCCGGCTCACTTTCGCCTGTTTTTAACGATTTTTTTCCCATTAGCTAAACTAAGCGAATCTTTGACAACCCTAGAATCATTTTTAACCAAACGCAATCCTTATGAGGGTCGGAATTCCGTCGTCTAATCTCTCTTTTCTTAATATTTTTCCTTGTTTTACGAGCCGTTTTGGCACGATCATTAAGCCTCTTTGAATCAACAGTGAGTGGCACGCTCTCTGGTCCGAAACTTACTGAGCCATCGCTGGAAACCATTTTTTCCAGCTTTTTCCCAATTCGTAGTACATCGTCCTCACATGAGCTCATACTTTTCAAGTACCCTATTTTCGACAAATCGCTAGGAAAACGGGAATAAGAACAACGCAAAAACGGAGACGAGCAAACGCGAAATGGCGGAGAAAAGAATAAAAACTGTTAAGCTGTGCTGCCAGATCGTAGGGGGAAAATACGCACTATTCGACACTCCACAGTGACTGTGACTATTCCCACATTCACACTGCTTTTTCCTAAAACCAATTCATGTTGAATTGTGATATTTTACGGCACGTGATTTGTTTAAATATAGAGTTTTCGTAACCCCGCGCCGGTTTTTATTAAATAGTCTTCATCAAATTAACGTATCGGAATTCGGAAAATTTGTCCAATTGAGAAACGTAGCCTCGAGTTCCATATTAAGGAAAAATCCTATATCTGACAGCATTGTCTGTGAAAGTTTCTAGCGGCTTGTTTCGAAATGGGCACTCGCATTCCAAAATATTTTGTGAAAATGCGAGAATCTCCGCGAGTTTGCTGCGAAGTGTTCAACCATTTAGCAGGTTTTTAGAATTATAGTAGGCCTATGTCTTATTTATGGAAGGCCCAAAGAAAGGCGAATAATTGATCGTGTTATAATATTACGCGGTCGCGGAGTCGACATGTCCACCAGCTTTAAGGGGGACTCCTAAGGTGCGATTCGCACCCACTCCCACCCCCAGTGGGTCGTTCAAAAAATCGACGACGGTACATGAAATGTACAAATTTCAAGTATGGCCCCCCTCTCCTTAAAACTACGA
>JAQGAO010006761.1:0-11936 GCA_034697705.1 Ommatoiulus sabulosus | reverse complement strand
CCAATGACAATGTGAAAAATTCACATATTTTGGAAAATCGACACTGGAAAATATTTTTCAAAATTTGCTAACGACAATTTTGAAAACTATAACATATATAGAATTTTTTTTAAAACTTTAAAAAATGGGCATAAAATTTTTTTAAATCTTTAAAAATGTGACAATTTTGTATTCGGGAAATGGTTGAAAATGTTGACATTTTGTGCTCGGAAAACGTGGAAAATTTGTACTCGGAAAACCTAGAGAATTTTGCAAATTGGTACACGGAAAACGTGGAAAATTTGTACTCGGAAAACCTAGAGAATTTTGCAAATTGGTACACGGAAAACGTGGAAAACTTTGCAAATTTGTACTAGGAAAACCTAGAAAATTTGCACATTTTTACACGGAAAACATGAAAATTTTGCAAATTAGTACTCAGAAAATGGGCCCTGAGCTAAATGCATGTAGAAATATTAATTTTGGATCGCCATGGCTGCGTTGAATTTCCCTGACTTTTTCAAAATAAGCCATTCTTCCCTAACTTTTCCAGGTTTGGGGGAACCCTGTTAATTGTACATACGTATTTACATTTTTTCAATATTATATTTATATTTAAAAAAAGTTGCAAGTATAGTGTTTGATGTTTCCTGTTTGCTGCAACGCGTACGGCTGAAATTTAATTTTCTAAACTACCCAGAAAATCCATACGAGTACAGACGCTGTTGTCCAAACGTGTCCGTGCTTGTATGAAGCTGCTCAAACATGTCTCGCGCGTTTGCGCTATGTAGACATGTGGAAATTTGATCGAACCGATCTGACTGTTTTGACCGGATAAAGCGTGATCGAATTAACAGGCTTTCACTACATGTATATGCATATTTGACAAATTGAAAGAAAACATCAAGAGGGTTGAAACGATTCGTCTCGTATCTTCTCACCCTCATTATGAAGGCCGATTTAATGCAGGAACTATACCAGAATTCGCCTGGGGGATTGTGGGAAACCATGAAAAACCAGGGATCGAACCTGGGTGTACCGAATGCGAGGCGAGATTGCGAACCACTCAACTACCTTGCTCGGTTAATAATCTACCATTGATCAACAAAGGCTGAGAACAAAACCAACAAGACCACCATAATCTTCAAACAACATTCAACCATAAGCTCATCGTCAGGTCAATGCAAAAATTATGATGAATCAAGAAATATCTCAATTATATCGCACTTTGGTTGTTTCACTGCGGAAATCAGGGTTGCGATACACTATACAGAAACAATGTGGAGATCATCTAAACGTTCTAACAACTTTTGGATTTACGTGATCTGGAACTGTTTGACTGTGATTGGAACTGTCCGGTTGTATTTAGGATTTCTGAACATGTTTGGTAATTAAATCCGAACATGTTGACAAGTTAATTGGTTTGAGGTTGGTATGAATGTCTAATCGTGGTTAAAACAAAGTGTGATTGTGGTAAGGATGACCATATGGTCCTGTATAATTTGCATGGGGAGTATACGTGTACGCAGCTAGGAGCGGGTCGGCCATAACGGTCTGGATTTCTGGAAACGTTGCTTTTAGTAAAGTTTATTGTCAGCGTCCAAAGGGATCGTCACGAGCTGCTGAGTTTATCGATCTAATTCCGCGGCTAAGGCCATGGAGGAATCCGTATGCGGCAAAGGAGTTTCACGCACAGGAATTCACGGTTAACCGAGTTTCGTTGCTCAGATGCGTATCAGCAGGCCTTACAATTCACAACCTGGGCGTTCATAAAGTACACTGTACTTGTATGCGACATGGCAGTGCATGCGTTCATCACGTGTTCTGTTAATTTACTGGAGGATGACGTAAAGTTAAACGACCAGTTTAAGTTTGTTTAACAATACACTGGTAACAGTTATACATGTACAGTATAATTAAAAGTCGAAGTTATTCCTATAAGAAAGTTATGAAAAATACCATGTTTGACTTCTGAACAGTCTTTGGAACGCCTTAATCCATATGGAAAAACCATATTCAACACAGGATAATCATAGAGTTGCGAACAAGCGTTTCAGAACAGTTGTTCGAGTCACTTCGAGAACTCTGGAACATTCTCAACGCAATCGCGTGAGCTTTTTGCAATACTGTATGTCGAATCCCAGAATCTAGCTTCTTCGTCTAAAAACTCTTAAATGTTGATGGAACACAAATAATTATTTCGCTGATGATAGAGTAAGCGGTGGCTCTGCCTACTCTTTCAATAATTAATACGGCCGGCATTATCAAAAACTGTAAACGTGCCAACAAAACATTACGGGGTTTGCCGCAACAGCCCAAGGGATCCATTAAGGTGAGTATTGGCAGTTATCTTGTAGGCCACCGTAATACGCTCCAAATTCATCAGGGGCATTCAATATTACCTACATGTGCCCACTTCATGGCAAATGTGCAGTGATCATACCCAATGACCTATATGCAGATTCGCTGCTTCATCTGTGAATACTGCGAAACATTTTGTGCTTTGTTGTCTACTTTCTGCATCATTGGCTGACCAACCTTAAACTCCCAGAGCCATTTTCACGCAATTACATAGCGTTGAAAAAATGTGGACTAGGAAAAAATATTAACAGACAATGATTGCATCCATATAGATTCAAATGACGATCTGCTAAGGGCTTCTGAAAGTCTGTGACATCCTCAAACGGAATGTAGCAAGCAACATTCAAGAAAACAAAGTGCGGCTCGCTCCGAACCACTAAACCTCTCAAAATTGAAGCTTTTCCCTCCTCAATCTCGCAAAAAAAAAAAAACCGAAATAACAATGTGGAGTCACCACTGTATGACAATTCATGGCCACGTTTTCAGATGCCATTAAAACAAAAGAGGAATCCCAAGGAGGAACCTTCAACTCAGTCGAAAGCAACAAAAAAAGGAAGGTCAACATCCTTTGCATTTGCCACTCCAGAAATTCTTTTTGGAAGAAATGAGGAAAATCGTGACAAATGGCTTTTGCAACATTTTCAAGTCACGTACTGTACATGCACACGCGAAATATTTTTGTTGTTGTGTCAAACTTATGTCAGAAATTGAGAAATGACAACATCTTAGAAATTTTGAGGCACGTGTGCTACCGGCTCTTACTTAACTCTGCATAAGATCCATTATGCTCCATTCTGTTTAATATGGCAGTTGTTTGTACACACTTAATTCAGTTTGTTGCATTTGAAATTACTTTCGGAAAAATCAATTATGTTGAAGTAGTAATTTATTCACAAACAGATGCGAAGCAGGAGTGTTATCTATGCAATGTTGAGGCAAAATTTGGAATATTATTAAAAATGAGCGTTAGGAACGAAGCTGATAACCGGGGTGCTCGGATAAAAACTTCACGAATCCCACTTTATGAAATCACGAGTTCAAAAGGAATGCATCAACCCTTTCAGTCACGCATTATGATCCCGTCATTTTATTAAATTTTCGTAACTTTGGAAAATGAAACAATATAATACCAACATGTTCTCTGAATTTCTTTCATATTTTTTTTACCGACCAACAACTACCACCTTCAAAAAATGTTTTCAACCAATTAGTATCGATTTTTCCCACTTGACTTTACGACTGCCAAAGTACGATTCGTAAAACTTCTGTTTGAAACAGAAAAATTTGAACACAATTTAAATTTTTTATTTTTTAAATTTTAACACAGCTTTCCGAATTGGCAGTTCGAGTTTCTAGTTTTAACTGAGCTACTTTTGGTGGACTTTGACAAGGAACTAATGTGCATTCCGTGGATATAGGAAACGGAAAAAATGAAACAAGGAATGGCCTCAAACAATGGCTTTCGACTCGTCCTCGATGGTAGGAAACTACTTATGACAGGAAACTCGTGTTGTTAATTTGTTTAATTTGGTGATGGTATGGTGATGCATTGATAACGGTTGAACCAGTTTATACGAACGAGTGTTTGCACCACGCAAATACATAGCCATCGTTGTTATCACAACTTCCAGATGGTCTTTCTAATCCCAATGTGCTTACGAAGGGTTTATCCTCCCTTGTGGCTGATGTAGGACCAAGAGAAGGACATCCTCAGTGGGAGCAGTGCACATTGGGAATGACTGCAAAACCATTCCATCTTCGAGTACTATACAGTTTGTCTCCAGTGAGCCTGCCCGAGTCTGTGACAAAAGGTTTCCTCCTTTGCTTTTGAATAACTGGGTTGCTTTCATGGAATTTCTCCACACTCCCAAACTAAAAAGAAATACATTTCCAGTGCATTTGGATTGGTCAAATGTGTTTGAAAATATAGTGCATCATATTTCAAAATCAATTTTGAAATGCGCTTCAATCTAAATGCATTTTCAAAGATATTTCCTTTTGTGGTGATGTCCTAGTAGATGTATCTGTAGATGGTGGGTTAGTGGAGACGATATCAGGGTTCCCACAGAAATTTCATTTTCAACTTCTCTGACTTTTCCAGGTTTAAAAATAAATTCCCTGACCAATGACAACATGAAAAATTGACTATTTTCCAAAATTGACACTGCAGGAAAATATTTTTTTTAATTTACTAACGACAATTTTGAAAATTCACATTAAATTTTTTTAAAATGAGAAAATTTTGTATTCGGAAAATTTAAAAAAATTGTTCTCGGAAAAAGTGGGAAATTTTGCAATTTTGTCCTCGGCCCCAGATTGTGGAAATTTTGTACTCGGAAAACCTAGAGAATTTTTAAAATTTTGCAAATTTGTACCCAGAAAACGCGGAAAATGTTGAAAATAACTACTCATAAAACGTGGAAAATTGTGTAAATTTGTATATGGAAAACGTGGAAAATTCTGCAAATCTGTACTCCGAAAATGTGAATTTTTTTTTGCAAATTTCTACTCGAAAAATGGGCCCTGAGCTAACCTTGTAGAAGTATTAATTTTGGATCGCCATGACTGCGTTGAATTTCCCTGACTTTTCCAGGTTTTCCAGGTCTGGGGAAACCCTGGATTTGGAATTCACTGTAATGGAAGGAATTTTTTGTAGCATACCGATTATCAAGTGAGCTTGGGAAATTTAAACGAATTCATTATATTTTAAAAATTGTAATGTTTTTAACCTACATGTATGGATCGTTTAGAAATATTGTCGTATTGAGGCATGGCTTGCCAAAACAGCAAGGCGGTGCCACCATCGACCGCTCTCGGTCCATCATGCATGCCTAGAGTAACCAATGGACAACCGGAAGTGCAGCCGAAGTAAAATTGCCATCTACGGTAATTGGGGATTCCGAGAGACCGTTAGGTAGCAAATGACATCCGGTAGTCGCAGTCTTCCTAAATATGGACGACCCTCGTCACTTACTGGGGTAAAATTTAGAAAATAAAGACGGCCAGCTCAAATAAAACACGGACATTTAATTTCCGGATATCTGGGTTGGTGATTCGTGAAAATGAACGTTCGTCTTAGAAAGGTTGCCTTGCTCATCCTTAAATGTCTCAGAAACGCAATCTGGAACCCTATAGCAAACTACTGCTCTTTACAGTCATATACCTCAGAGATACTGAAAATTGTAGGTTTGGTTCCAGACTTTACAGGTAGACCCCAATAAAGTGGGTCACATGAATTATTTCATATAAAAGTGATGTTTACGCTATATTCCATAGTTTATGAATAATGAAGCGTTATAACAGCACTATTTCTGAGAAACAATGTACATATCTAATAATCCAAAAAATACAATAATTACTACAAATAAAATGCTATAGCCATCATTGTGAGAATGATCAAATTGTCACAGAGAAAGGAAATGGGTTATTGGGAAAAAATGGCACCTATATATAGACTATATATTCAATTTTTTGAAATGTCACAATATCTGCAAATTACAATACAATGAGGTATACCTGTTTATCGCTGTGGGGCGCCACAATCATTTCCTCCTACAATTGTCATGGCCACCATGACACTTTTGGTGCGCAAAAGTTGGCCTTGTTGGTGTTAAAACCCGAGCTATCCACTCAAAAATCGCCTGCACAATTCGACCAAAACTTGCCTCGTACATCACGAGTACTCAGACACAGTCTCTACTAATGGCACTTTTGGCAGTCGTGAAGCCACGTGTGCAAAAGGAATACATTCATTGGCCCAAAAACAGCAATAACATCGAGTGGATTTTTTCAACCAATTCCTGTGTCCATTTTTAATACGTGAATTTCACAACGGTCAAATGCGCCATTCATAAAGCTTCTGCTTGAGTGGCCCTATCATCTTGTAGGAGAACAATAATGGACCATCGACCAGCGTCAACAAAGGATCGCCCCTTTTACATCAGGGGGTACTCAGCCAGAAGCTATAATAATGACACTATTGGCAGACTCAGGGCAGTCGTGAATTTAAGTCACGTCATGTGCAACAGGAATCCATTCATTAATTAGCTCAAAAACAGCAATAACATCGAGTGCATTTTTCAAACCAATTCGCGTGTCGATTTTATCACACGTGATTTCACAACTGCCAAAAGTGCAAGGCATTCGTATTGCTCGCTGCCTGCAGCACCCCCATCATCTTGTTGGAGAACAAAAATGGACCATCGACCATATAGCATCAACAAAGGCTCGCTGCCTTATCTCGCCAAAAAGCGCATGCAACTTCGGGAATCTGGCATTGTGTTTGATTCCCCTATCTTCTGAACCAACCTTGGCCGATCTGTTTGAAACGTCAAATGATGGCAGAACTTGCGGAAGATAGGCTCCTAACCAGAAATCTGTATGCATAATTCAAGTCCTCGTGCGTCCAAATTAGCAGCTCAAAACGGTGAATAATTGATGAGGCTTCACAATTTCCAACGGGGAGCTCCATCTAAAACCCCCCTTTGCCTCTTAATTCCCCGTTCGTGCGTGAAGCCAGCGCCGCCCAGGGCAAACCTGAGCTTGATTTTTTGGCAAACACAATTAACGTGCCTTAATCGCGTGTTTCAGCGATTTCAGATTACGGCAAATTACCGCTGTCGGAGCTACCTGTTTCGCCATCGGCCCGCTGCCAACTTTTGGCTTTGAAATATAGTGAAAAGTTGCATGTTGCGTGCAGCCATTTCTCAACTTCTGAAATTCACGTTCGCAGAACCTCGGTTCTGAAGATGTCCACCAGTCGCGCGGATTCTCTGAGGGAATTGAGAAGATAATTTTAGGCATAAAAAAAGAAAAATGTTCAATAAATAAATGCTCTTCTGCAGTTAACAAATCAGTAGGCATTCTGAATTTACCGTGTTTAAAATTTTCCACGTGTCAAATTTGCATTACTAGTTCCAAGCCTTATTTTCCATCTGATGTAATACGTTTATATTTTTTCATTTTAAGGAAGGTTTCCCATTTCCAGATTTATGTCTTATTTAAAACAGGGTTCCCCCAGATATTTCATTTTCAACTTCCCAGACTTTTCCAGGTTTTCAAGCAAATTTTCCTCAACAATTACAATGTCTAAATTGGCATATACCAATGCTATCCACAACTTTGCAAAATCGATAGGTCTACAGGACAATATTTGATATTTTTCAAAATTTACTAATGACAATTTTTAAAAATGTTAAAAATTAACAAAGAAAAACTGTAAGCATTTCACAAAATTATCTTGAAAAAATTCTGAATTTTCGGAAAATGTAATTTTTTTTCAAATTTGTACTCTGAAATTGGTGAAAAATTTTCAAATTTGTCCTGGGAAAATTTTTGAAAATAGGCCCTGAGCTAACCATGTGGAAACATTTCTTTTGGATTTTGACAATTAAATATTAATACGTTGAATTTCTCTGACGTTTTCAAAATAAGTCATTCTTCCCTGACTTTTTCAGACATTTTCAAGTTATCTGACTTTTCCAGGTCTGGGGTCTATCTAAGGCTATTAATTTTTATATAATTTTCAAATTAATCCCTAGATGGCGCTTTTTAAAATTCCAGTGTTTTTTTTTTTTTTTTTTTTTTTTTAAATTTAACACTGACTCGTGGCAAACGTATGGATGTGAAATATACATTTCCTAGTTATTTTCCTTCGTAAATTGCAATTAAAAACGTTTCTTGTAAATATTAAATTCATGCCTAAAACCTTCGAGAAATTGCTACTAACAAAGGATATGCTCTTATTAGCATCCAGTAGCCCAGTAGTTACAATGATATAAATTGTAATACATGTACGCGTATATTCTTTCGTTATAAAAGAACAAGCGGGAATGTCCGGCTTTGCCTGGGCTGAACATATCGATAGTGATGCCAACTCCCTGCGACGAAGCAGGACTAATGATCGAATCATGACCGCAGCGTCCCATACCACTTCAGCAAAGGCGCTTCATGGAAAAACTTTTCGCCCACTAAGTCAACCACATACATACATCTCTTCTTTATATATATATATATAGATGTTTCCGATTTCCGGATTTATATCATAATTAAAGTATTTCTCATCCTAAGGCTATTTATTTTTATACAATTTTTAAATTCTCTATTTCATTAAAAAAAAACTTGGAAAGAATGCAACATCACATGATGATGATACCAACAAATCTTTTTTTGAGTACTTGACTTTAATTTTGCATTTTAACAAATTCATTTTTTAGAATAAAAAATTGAAAGAATTTGACATTTCATAAAAAATGTTTCAGTTATAATCTTTCCTTAAAAGGCAAATATTCAAATTTGTAGCATTGTGTGAATGAGGTTAGGCGTGCATGAGCAAAGTTTCTTGAAATAGATGCTATCCTGCCATGCAAATTACAGTAATAACATGGAGATTTTTAAAGATAATAACATCTAATAACACGTAATAAACTTTTCATTTTTTCTTCAAATCCGCGCTAGCTTAAGTTTAGCTGCGATATTAAAGTGATTCAACTTTGTCATGAATAGACACAGGTATCGATCGAGGATCCAGCAGGCAACAAAAAAGTTATTTAGTTTCATCTTCATGTAAAATGCAATTAAATCAGCTGATGCATAAGTGATACACCTAATTACATGCAAGCCTTGATCCTACCAACAACTGATAGAAAAGAAAATTACTAAAAAGATTGTTTACAAAGGCATCAATATATCGTCATTATGACAACTAGTCAGTGGCAAAATGACATGTAGTAATGTAGTTTGCATCAACTGAACTGCACGATCAGCTGATTATCGACAACAGACCAGAAATTGTTGGAAAATTACTTTTAACTTGATGATCAACATTTAGCAAAATCATGATGAGGAAGAGAGGATAATAACAATTCTATTGAAAAAAGCAATATTGGTAGATTTAGAATAAATAAAATAATAATAATAATAATTGGTAGAATAAATAAAACAATAAAAAACTGTCTATAGATAGGGCATGAAACCATTATCTATTCTCACAAGAAACAACATTTTCATTAATAAACTGTTAATATATTGTCAGTTTCTGATCACTTTAAGCATAACGATCAATTAAACATTGTTTAACAGTTGATTGATCAAAATATTCAGATTTCTTGGGTTTTGTCAGTTATTAAAAACTAAACAGTTTATTGACAATTTTCTGTAAATTATTTCTACTGGGCTATTCAACTATATTATCTTATCCGATAATGTGGTTTTTAAATTTCACATTGATATTAGTACAAGACTATCGTGCAAAACTTGTACGCTCGTAGTTAAAAATCAATTTCACCAGTTTTTGTAAACTTCAAAAATGATTTCCAAGCACTGCAAATTTCTTAAAATCACGCTTCTTAAAATTTGCAGAAGCTCCAAACGATGCTTGTGAAAAATACTCAATTTTAAGTAGATTCGAGAATCCATTTAACCTTGGCTCTAGTAATTTTTTTGGAGAAACCAAAATATTGACAAAACCCAAGTTTGCAAAGCGAAACTTCATGGACTTTCAAACAGACTTTAACATTTTCGCTATTTGTGTGAAAATCAAATGATTAAAAAACAGTCATCGGAGAAGTGATCAAATGATCACGTGCAAATAAAATGTACTTTGCGATTTGTTTGAGCAAAGGCAATGGCAACGTAATTTGCAAATGTGTCATTTCTTAGATCTTCGAATACAACCTAATTGCCCAACTGTATCACTAATCTTCAATGAAAACTTGCGTGCACATGACGCCAGCATAAAGGCTTTTGAATAACTGCATAAAGCCACAAAGGAGACAACCTAAACATTTGTTTACTATTTATACATCTAAAACTACAGTATATCAGATGGAACGTTTACCTAAATTATCTAATGATAAAATCTCGAATATATTCAAACGTAAAACAACGCCCACACTGGAGGAGTACAAACTTTTTTGTTGCTAATTGCTGCCATTTGTTTACATAAATTATTTTATAATACATGGTTTAGGTCCTACTTAAGTTTATGTATCCAGGAACAACTGGCAACCCATTAGCAACAGAAAGTTCCTCTATTTGTCATCCACTGTGGATGTAGCTTAACACAACGTGGAGTCGAGTCTGCATGGTTATGTGCAATTTCAAATATTTTTTACTTACACTGAAAGTAGCCAGGCGACGGTAATGTGTTGTCCTCATCCGTGGACGATCCACCCTGGAATAAAAATTCATATTTTACTTTCTTTTATTGAGTTGCGTACGACAACAGCACATGTTACTGGTCATTTGGTGACTTGATGCATGATGAGAAACCAATGCAAAAACCATGCATTAATTCATGAATGAAAAGTTTGCCACAATTACTGCATGAATCACCTTGCATTTTTTTCAAATCCAAAAAGTAGGTGCAAGATCTTTCAAGATTAGCTAATTTTCCGATCAAGAGGGCTTCCGAGAACAACTATTTATCGTTAAGAAAACTGACTAATCTGTATTTACCGTGCACATCGCAATCTGTCAAAAGTTATTTACATGCACCAAGATAGAGTATATTGACATGTACTTAAAAACCAGTTCAGTGTTTGTTTTATCACGTTTATTTAATATTTCGAGGATTTGAGAAAATAGTGAAAGAACTGCTTGCTATTGGAAAACAGTCTTTAGAAAACTATTTTTTCTGAATTTGTAAAGCTAACATACAGGATTGCCATTACATAATAACAAAATTGTCTGCTTTACCAGACCTAACCTGGAACAATCTTCTCCGTTTCAATTCTTCTCTAAAGAATTACAGCATATTTGCATCTCTGGGCATCCAAATTGGTTCCAAAAAGAGGGAAATTAAAAGGTATGTTGCCTGACTGGCTTCCTCCATCAAATTATACCTTGTGTAGTATATAAGAACATATGATATGTTCCACCGAAGAACCATCTATTTTCAAGTAAATTAATCAGATTCGTTCTTCTGATGTCAGGCTGCACTGATCTGACCTGTCGAATTTCCAGCAGATGAAATTTTTCTTTAGCAGCAAAAAGCAAGTCTAGATTGTATGATTAGATTATGCAGACAGCTGGAGTGAGTACTGTATGCAAGCAGAATCTCAGGAGTGCGTGAATGTGTACCTGGTTGGCTAAAAAATTGTTATCCAGCGCACATGAGATAATCTTGCTAATTTGAAATCAGAATCCCTGTTTCTGACAGATCATGTCCAGAAGATTAATTTCCGAACCATGGAGATGACCTAGTGCCTTCCAAAAAACGTTCAATGGACAACCAGAAGCGAAACGAAAACATGATTTTAACGAGCAATGCGCTGGTGCAAAAATAAAGAGTAAAGACTAACCACAATACTTGACGTGGATCTTCAAAGATGCATGCATCTGTGAAGATCTGTGTACAGCCGAAGAATTTCTCTTGCTGTACATGTACCTTTTTTTTAAAAAAAATTGACAACTTGTCTTACACTGCGCACCAGCTGGACAGTGATGCACTAGTTCATATCTGACGACCTCCACAGCTTACTGCGCTTTGATCAGACTTTAACCAGTTACTTATCAAAGTTGACCCGTTTGAGACAGGTAAATAGCCAACTACGAAAGGTTGGACAATGCTGAAAACTCAAAATCTTGACCTTCTG
>JAQGAO010006760.1:0-11939 GCA_034697705.1 Ommatoiulus sabulosus | reverse complement strand
AACTTTTTAGGACACAACAATTCCGAATTGGGAGTTTCTCCCAACCCAGAAAAGGTGAAATCAATCTTGGAGTTAAACCATCTAAGCAATGTGACTGAACTCAAGACATTCGTCTAGTGTGTCAATGGTTCGGCAAATTTATTCCGAATTTATCGGATATTGCTGCACCATAGTTTGCACTTTTGAAGAAAGGCATCGCATTTTAGTGCGATGAAAAGTGATGTGTAGCAATCGAAACACTGAAAACGAAATTATGCAATGCCCCAATCTTATCACAGCCAAATTTTGAGGAAGGCTTCCGGTTATATACTGATGCCAGTGATTTAGCAATGGGTACTGCTAGTTCTTGAAACTCAGGATCATGAAAGTCAACCATAATCCACCTCACGCAGGACATCAGGGGGTATCAGGGATGTACAATCGAATTATCGAAAAATTTTACTGACCAGGGATGAGAAAGGACATCACAAAATTCGTGTCCCAATGCATAAAATGCGCGAAATTTAAGCCCCTGTCAGTAAAGCATCAACCTGACATCACCAGTCCTCTCATGAAACCAAGATTTGATGCATTAAGCATCAATCTGGTGGGCCCACTGCCCTTGACTGACCGTGGAAATACAGTAATTCTCTCTGTAGAGGATATTGCCACGGGATATTTGGAACTGTTCTCACTTCCAGATGGGAAAGCGCATACAATTGCGAAAATACTTGTAAACAAAATATTTTTCAGGTATGGAACCCCTCCGCATTTTTTGGTTTTGACATGCATTATACTGCCAATTATCATCCACAGGCAAACCACGTGGAAAGAAGGCATAGGGACATGAAAATGAAATTATCAATTGCAATGCATTAACACCATCTTAGCTGGGATGAAGCTCTCCCAGCAGTTTGATGGGCAATCAACACTGCATTCGGCAAAAATCTTGGAAATTCTGCATTCTTGCTCAAATTTATGAGAGCTCCTCGCTCTCCCCAGGATAGCATCACGTTTTTTCATGTAATATGCATGGATCCTGGGTTTAGTAAGACAAAAATGTCCGAATTTTTCGACCTTACTTCAAGCATCTTAATCGAAACGATGGACAATTTCGAAGCGGTCCAAGATGTCTGCAGACATCTCCACAACTCCAAATCAAAAATCGAAGAATTTCAGATTGGAGACAAAGTATTAAAAAAAACCCTATCAGCAAAGCTGACAAGGGATTTGCAGCTAAATTCGACCCAAGGCGAGAAGGACCATTTATTGTTCAGGAAATAGTGTCTCCAAATACGGTTACACTATTTGACCCTATTAAGAACAGGATCAAAGGGACCTACAATACAAAGGACGTATTTAGATACGCCGGAAATGTCTGCTAAGAACTTCAGGACGTAGACAGGGTGCCCCCAATAAAGAAATCAGCACCCAAACAGGCATGACTAACGCACAACCATGACCATATCATGCCTGAGGTAACGTCCAAGAGGTCAGGATGCACCATAACACCTCCTTTGAAATTACCCAACTATCAGGTCAATCTGAACCAGATCTCAGCAATTTCAACTCTAGATTTGAACACAAGAGTGGTCAATTGTATCCAAAATTATTCGGCGTTGTCATTTGATCGATTCTTTCATCTGACCGCCAATATGTCCACCAGCAGGGGATTACTGACCCCACGGAATTCGCAACGACATGCTTCTAAATGACATTGACCCAGTTTGTTAAAATGGCCGAACTGGACAGCCAATTTCCTGCTAAATCCAACTTCAAAAGGACCACCATCTATAAAGTAGTCAGAGGGGCACAAATGGCTTTTATGTCTGATGTCTGTGCCAGTGATTACCCAGTTTTCCCCGACATTCTTCAGCCGGATATACACAACAATGGCTTAATCCAAAATGACATACGTTTGTTAGAACTGTACATGGAAGGACCCCAAACTGAAACACCCAACAGATCAATTAAATCAATCAATATCTGCATGGTGTTCTCCCACAATTCCACAGCCAATAGAACAAGGGCCTGTTTGGATATGAAAAGAGACCCACCTCTCATTTTGGGACATCACAACCCATTTCTTCAAGAAGAAGCTCCAGATCGACTCTCTCCCTAAACTTCCTATTTCGAAAATTGCCTGACTTAGAAAACGAAATTTTGTATTCAGACACTGAGGATTTCCAGCACCTGAACTCGCCACGAAAACCCCAGCGCCCATTCAAATTCGTCCAACAACGAACACAAATTCTCGACCAACTACCCTGGACCAGATGGTCCTGGACATGGTCGAAAACAATCCAGCTCCTGCAATTCCCAATCCTGAGGTACTCACTTCCAGACCTGCACAACGACGTTTACAATGCCCTGCTCACAATTCGATGAGGTGATGGCCCGCAGGAAGAGGTCATCAATAGATTGTACCTGGATTCTTCAAAATCGTGTCATCAACTTCTCAGTTTGAAAAAGTATTGTTACTTGATTTTCTTGCCAAAAATCTCTTATTTCCATACCTGTTGAAATTTTGTTTGTGCATGCATTTTTCCTCACTTTCATGTCGTGCCCTTATTATCCCAATTTTTCTCTACGTTTTCCTTTTTGTTCTTTCGAGATTGTTATCCAAAAAAGTTTTTTTGTATTAACATTTAAATAGTCAGAACTTATCTGGAACGAAAAAATCAAAAAACATTTTTTCCTAGAAAACTTGGAGTCAAGATTGGAGCAAGAGCTCCCATTGGAACCTCAACCTTTTCGAATATCCGAATTTTAAAAAAGGCATGCCATTGGAAGTTCAGTTTTCTCGAATATCCAAATTCTAAAATGCATGCCACTCGTCCCAAGGAAAAACTGCCCCCTGAAATTTATCCGAACCCTTGAAATATATAAGGGCACCCTTTTCCATCCTGGGACAGGATCCGTTCATTTTGCCCCTTTAACCTTTTAACAATTTTTAAACAACTTTAAAAATTTTGTATTTTGCGTTCGTGTTTTATAAGTCGCGCACTTTAATGTAAAATTTTGCAAACTTCTTGCTGTACAATAAATCTGAGATTAAGCCAACTCATAGTCTGCTTTGGACTCACTTAACTCGCGTTGAACCTATTCCAGTACGCGCTCACGCGTTCGAAAATGGCATCTTGTGCCATTTCGAGATTCAGCGTTAGAAGGAAACTCGGCTGCCCCTTTAGCAGCTATCGCGTTTCGCAGCAGGGCTGCATCCAAAAGCTCCCCCTTAATCGGCGACAGTGGGCAACCCACAGTGCATATTTTATACAGGATTTCTCTATCCTTATATATAACTTTTCTTCAGGACGAAACAGACAAAACCGTCCCATACACATAGGCGTTACACTCACGGAACGTCTCCGACCACATTGGAGAACATCTATACAGAGTGTTCCCAATTGGTAACCTTGTAACTGGCGCCCAACGTTTCAGTAAATTTACTGTAAGTATCAGCGTAAATTTTTGAACATTTCTGAATGCTGGACAAACTTTTACGCGTTTTTCTGCTGTTTTACTGTGCTCTGCTCGTATTTTTCGAACATTCCGAAACTTTCGTGCTTTTGCACTACCAACTGACAGAAACGTCCCCTTTATTCGTATTAGTGCTACATTTTAACGTGTTCTCTTGAACTTGCTCAGCTATTCAATCGCAATTTTAACACAAATATTCGAATAAATTCGAACCCTCGGCATTTTCTCTGTTTTAACTCATTAGCTATGCAGCTCTTGAATTTTTCTTTGAAAACCCCACCGGATCTTCGGATTCCGCTCTCCACTCAGCCATGACGAGTGCTACAACCAGTTTACTGTCGGACTCATCGACTCTGATACCCTTGCCGGATGCTCCAAGAATTGACTATCCAGCATTAGCCGCTTTCATCGAATCCAATCCTGTTGCTGTGGAATATTTCAGGACATTCCACAGCGAACATCAAGCACAATTGCATTTACAGCACCAACAGCTTGAAAACGAGGCACGTCACAGACGTGACCTGCAAAGGGCATTTGATGCCCAGACACGGACCCACACCGGCTATCAATTTCCATTGAATCGGCCCATGCCAACGGAGGCTCTTCAAAGAGCAGCCACCGAAGTCCGTTCACCGAATTTCCTAAACAGAAGCCCTGCTTCTAGCTTCTTCAGCCACTGAGACAGGATCTACAATGGCCCTCTGTACACCGAATTCTCATCTCCTCACTCGCCCATCAATGACATAAGAGGCCAGGAGCCAATCTTCACTCCGAATCGTCCTCTACAAGGCAGCCACTATCCTGCTACTGGACGAAACTTATGGTATGAAGACAACCCAGAACGCTTTACCAAAGTCTTCGCTCAGATGGACAAGTTCACAGGAGTGAAATCGGAATTTTTGGGATGGATGTCAGCCAGAGTCGATTGTTCGACGCCACCGCATCCACGACAATGACATGCATGACATCCTAATAACATTATTAAAAGGCGAAGCTCGCCAATGGTGGACAACCCACTAATTTATAGTGCACGGATGGCACAACGCGGCACTTGCTCTCCACTGTCGATACGGTGAGTTTGAGCTACCTCATGACCAAGGGACTATATTGGTCTTTTCAGCCCAAAGGCATGGCCAACCAGCCGCGGACTTTTGTCACCTGATGGGGAGCATGATCGACAGGATCAGTCCCCCATGCCTCAAGAACATGCCATTGATATCATGTATGGGGGCATGCATGAGGACATCCGCAGCCAACTAACACGATCGGCATCACCACAGTCGACGCATTGACCTTCCACGCATCAGTGGTGGAAAACCAACTGATCTCAGGGAAAAAATGGCCGAATTATGACCCAGGTCAGTGTCTAGGGGAACGACAGTGCCCTGTCGCTCGATCAAATAAAACTCCCAAAAAAGAACAAAAGAATGGTACTCACCAATCTCCTAACAGAAACGAACGTTGTTCAGATAAATCTTCATCTTGGCAGAACAGGAACAAGCCAAAACAAGAAGTCCAGAGAAATTCCAGAGATAATCCTCGAAACAAGTCCTCCACCAGGACTTTTACCAACAACACTAAGAGTTCGAATTCTCCGAGCACCAAGAATCCGAATGAATCCGAATCTCGCGCTGAAGTTAAAGGAGTAGCAAATCTGCAGTGCTACGCCTGCGGTTACCCGGGAGTAACCTGCTACGAATGTAACAACAAATGTGGACTCAAAAAACAACAGCCCAAGAGCATCAACACGGTCACAGTAATGATGATCAACCACACGCTGCAACCTGAGGTCGACGCGGATAACCACAAGAATTTAATCTTCGAATCTTGCTACATCGAATCCTTCAGACCGTGGGCTACTTGACGGCGGTGCCAATGTATCACTTGGACGTGCGACTTTATATAATAAATTAAAAGAAATTGGCATCCACCTCTCCAAAGAAAAGAGGATCATCCAACTCTCTAATCAAAAGCCGTTAGAGATGACCACCTTTCACATGAAACTTGAACTTGACATTCGTAATCGGAACTTCTACATGGACTTCATGTTTATTCTGGAATTCGAAACTGATCACCACATCTTAGGAACGGACTTTCTTCGACTTGCGGACGTCTGCATCAAATATCGCACAAAAACCTGGACATTTCTGTCCGAAATTCCCCACGAACTTTCGGACGAGCAAATCCCAGAAGCGGAAAATGAGCCATACAAGCCTCACACGGCGGTACCCATGCACCAAATCGCATCCCTACACGCATACCACGTCCCAGAGATTGCCTTTCGTCCTAAGGAAGGCACCAATCTTTCGCCTAAGCAGAGACACGAAGTTAACTTGATGCTGCAGCGAAATTCTAAAGCCTTTCAAGAACCTTTAAGACCGGCGAAAGTAGAACCCCAGAAAAGCCCTACGGTCTCTCTCATAAACGTCGAGCTCAGCTGGTGGAGAAACTCACTGTGATGCTTGAAAAAGACTACCTTAAACATTCGATTTCCAAATGGGCAGCGCCTACATTTCTAGTTGCAAAGAATGACTTTAATACTGACATGAGAATGGTCACCGATTTCAGGGCTCTGAATCGGGTGACCATCCCAGATCGATACCCTCTGCCACGGATCGACAGCATTTTGTCGGAAATCAAAGGGAAAAAATTCATGTCCACATTCGACCTGAGAAATTGCTACCAGCAGGTCCCTATTAATCCATCCTGCCAGCAATATTTCTCGACATCTACACCATTGGGCAACCTGTGCTACACCAGGATGCCCATAGGTGCTCGTACCTCCGCGTTGCACTGTCAACGTGTCGTGGATCAAATGATGTCCCAACTAATCTATCAAGATCTATCAAGATGATTTGATCACTGCTGCCGACATAATCAAGAAGCATCTCGAGGACTTAGAGCAGATCCTCCAGCTCGTCATCTCATTCAACTTTTCGCTTAAAAGCACGAAATGCCGTATTTTTAAGGATCAAGTGCAGTTTCTCAGCCATAATATCTCTGAAAAAGGCATCACGCCTAACGCCGAAAAGGTTAAAGCAATCCCTAGAACTGTGACAGAAGTAAAATGTTTCGTTTCGGCATGTCGGTGGTTCTCCAAATTCATACCACACCTATCCGACATTGCCGCTCCTCTCTTTGCACTTCTCATAAAGGATGCAAAGTTTGATTTCAGTGAGGAGTGCTGCAAAGCCTTTGATTTGTTGAAAAACAAGCTATGCCATGCACCCATTTTAACCCAACCTGATTTTTCGAAAGGTTTTAGGCTGTATAAAGATGCTTCGGATACAGCCATGGGTGCCGCCTTGGTACAAGGGGATGAACTGCCGTACCAGGTCATTGAATATGCTTCAAAGCTATTCAATGCGGCCCAGAGAAATTACTCGGTCACAGAGCGTGAAGCTCTCGTGGTAATTTGGGCCATTGGCAAATTCAGGTGTAACATCAAAGGAATGCCCGTCGTTGTACACACCGACCACCGTCCATTAAGTTGGTTAATTACAATTAACAACCCACAGGGTCGTCTTGCCAGGTGGGCGTTGACCGTCCAACAATTTGTATTCGATGTCGAATACATCCCTGGCAAGATGAATGCGATCGCAGACTTGCTTTCACGACCACTCGGACAACCAAGTGAGCCCGTCGTCCTGATACATGCCATCGTGGCTGGAACTACATCTATCTCCATGGAAGAATTCCAGACAGCTCGAAGAAATGACGTGGATTGCGCCAAGATCATCAGAACCCTAGAAGATGATCTGGAAGAGTGCAATGCAGAATCCATCACCTTATTAGGTAAAGGATATATCATCCTGTAGGGCATCCTGTACCGAAATCTGACGCATTTAGAGTCCGAAGAACCGATAATAATCATACCCACATTCTTGAAAAGCAAAATTCTCGAACTTTACCATAACTCTCCGCACGCAGGCCACCAAGGAGTACACGGGATGTACTCCAGGATTATTGAAAAATTCTATTGGATTGGCTACAGGAAAGACATTTCCAAATTTGTCGATGCCTGTGTTGAGTGCACCAAATTTAAACCCATGGCTACAAAGAACCAAGCCCCGATAACCAGCCCTCCGCAAAAACCGTGCTTTGATAACATTAGCATCGACCTGGTCGGTCCGATGCCCGCAACTACACGTGGTTCTACTTTCATTTTATCTGTTCAAGAAACGTCTTCAGGATTTGTTGAATTTTTCCCTATAACTGATGCTAAATCTGAGACCATAACAAAAATTCTCATTAACGAGATTTTCCTGCGTTATGGCACGCCGAAAAACGTCCGCTGCGACAATGGCCCACAATTCTTGTCGGCCATCATGCAGCTGATCTCTCAAACTGTCGGTTTTATAATTCAAAACACGGTAAATTATCACCCCAAGCAAACCCCATCGAAAGGAAGCATCGGGACCTAAAGCCTCAACTGGCCATCTCCTTTTAACAGTTGGCATTGGAGTGGGATGAGGCTCTACCATCAGTACGCTGATCACTGAACTCAGCAGTATCCAAAAATCTCAGACATTCGCCGTTTTTTATCACATTGGCCAGAACAAGTGGTACTGTACCCCCACTCTGCCTAAGTGGGTGGTGACTTCCGGTGGGTAGAAACCCCCCCACCGGAAGTGACGTCACCTCACACCCCCTGACCTAGATAAAGCCACCTCTTATCGACCCACCTGCCAGAAGTGACGTCATCACCTCCGAATAGGCATTTTAAAGGTTTTAAAATTCAAATTTGGCAGGAAATTTGAAAAGGAATGGGAAAAATACCGCGCATAACGTTTTTTGACACGACATGGCGCTGCATCCCAAACGGATGATGCGAAATATAGGCACTAGCACATGGGAGATCGTTTTTAACCCTGCCCCCTTTGAAAAAACACCGCCCTATTGTAGAAAGGGCCTAAAAAAACGCCGTAAGTGCTAATCTAAGGATAAAAATGGTGTTTTTAAACGCAGAATGGCACTCGGACATAAATACAGTGTATTTTCAATGGAAATAATGTTATTTTAATGTTTTTTGGTCTGTTTTGGTGCTATTCTGTGGATAAGTTTAAACTTTTCACAAAAGAGGTAAATGAAAAACAAATAAACATACCTTTTAAATGCTCCTGTCGCATGTGTAGGTTTTTTTGATACTCCACCTTAAATTGGGCAAATATGGTATCGAGCTGCCGAATGTCTTCAACCAATCCTGTGGGCGCAATCCTTCACACAAAACGGTTCAGTAACGTACGAGCAGCCAGTACGTCCATAACACGGTCGTCATATTCTGCTAGTTCCACCATAAATAGGGGAAAACCATTAAACATGATTATTAACGACTGAGTGCCATCATCGTTAGCGATAACGACCTCGAAACTGTATGTGTTGGGGATAGGCATTAATAACTAAAAGGAAAACAAATAAAAACAATGCACTCTAAAATTGGCATTATAGCTTAAAAGTAGTGGAGGCATATACACTATTAAAATCCACGATGTAATCGCTAATATGTATAAATATGGTAAACAATGAAAATAAAAATAACAATTCAATGAGAAACGTCGTAAAACAGTAGTGTAATACAAATCTAAGTAGTACTGAGTGCCCACTCTTCCAGAGTGGGTGGAAACCACCCACCGGAAGTGACGTCACCTCCCACCCCCTTGCCCTAGAAAAGCCACCTGTCAGCTGTCACCTGCCGGAAGTGACGTCATCACCTCCGCACAGATGTTTTAAAAATGAAAAATGGGAAAAGGGCGGGAAATTTAAAAAACCGAAAAATCGTAAAAATAAACTTGTAAACATAGAAGAGGTAAAATAAAAAGAGCTGTAAAGTTAAAAAAACCGTAAAAATAAACTTGTAAACATAAAAGCTGGAAAATAAAAAGAGAGGTAAATCTAAAAAATCGTAAAACTAAACCCAAAATAAAAAATAATTCGGTCAAATAACAATACAAATAACGTTAATTGCTTTAGGTTGTGCTGTGAAAATAGAAAAATAGAGTTACTAACGTGATACTTGATATGAGGGGAATAGAAAATAAAAACGGAACCGTAATCTGTGCATTGTTAATCATATTATATACATTTATTGCCAAGTACAAGCTAAATACAACTATTAGAATTACATTGTTAGCAAATCTCGTATCTGGGCCTGCTGATCTTCAATGCTTAATGGTAATGTGTGAGCATCCCATATTTCAACACCAACAGCCAGCATCTCGTCAGTATTTAACGCGCATTGCATTGGGTTCAAAGCTGATAGCGGAGGGTATCTATGGCGCTCACACACAGCAACATCTTAAAGTATAGAAATAAATAGTCCGTAAATATGAAGATTAAAAAGATATAAGTGAAAAGATACCAAACATACCTTTCAGATGCTGCCGTCTCATTAGCAGGTTTTCAAGTTGATATTTGACCTTAAACTGGTCCACAACAATGTCCAGTTGGCGAATATCATCCACCAACCCCGAAGGAGCAACCTACCAAACAAAACGGTTCAGGTAGGTCTTGGCATGCTCGGAGCATATGACACGATCATCATAATCTGTGACTTCCACGCAATACATGGGGAACCCATTAAAGGTAATTATCAGTGACTGTGTGTTGGTGGGTGTAATGATAACGCCTGCAAGACTGTAGGTATTAGGGATAGGCATTCTATAAACTAAAAATAAATAAAAATAAAAATAAGGATGTAACATAGTACATATAACAAATATGGAGCACAACCCTTAAAACATAGCATAATAACCCAAAGGCTAAAATGTAACCATGGAAGACGTGTTATAGTAAAGGCATATTACGGTTTAGTAGCTGTACAGTATGCGATAGTTTATAAAATCAATAGAATTGCCTATCTTTAAACACAGTATAGCGTTTCAATGTCTAGGGAAGCAAGGGATAAAACTGTAGAAAACATTGTGTGCGTATTCAGATGTAGCCGTTATCAAAATTATGCTAGACAATATTTAAATATTAAGTGCGCCTCACATAACCAGTTAAAAACATGTGGTATAGGGAAGCAAGGGTAAAAACCTTAAAAAACTTTTGTGTGCGTATTCAGATGTAGCCGTTATCAAAATTATACCAGACAATATTTAAATATTAAGTGCGCCTCACATAATCGGTTAAAACTTTACTTTATATGGAAGCAAGGGATAAAACTTTAGAAAACATTGTGTGCGTATTCAGATGTAGCCGTTATCAAAAGTATGTCAGACAATATATAAATATTAAGCTTGCCTCACATAAATAGTTAATCTTTACGTTATATGGAAGCAAGGGATAAAACTTTAGAAAACTTTTGTGAGCGTGGTCCGATATGCCCGTTATCAAAATTATGCCAGACAATATTTAAATATTAAGTGCGCCTCATATAAATAGTTAAAAACATGTCGTGGTATAGGGAAGTCAAGGGTAAAAACTTTAGAAAAAGTCTGTGTGCGTAGCCCGATATGCCCATTATCAAAATTATGCCAGACAATATTTAAATAGTAACCATGCATCATATAAATAGTTAAAATCATGTCGTGTTATAGGGAAGCAAGGGTAAAATTCAGAAAAAGTCTGTGTGCGAAGTCTGATATGCTCGTTATCAAAAGTATGTCAGACAATATATAAATATTAAGCTTGCCTCACATAAATAGTTTAAAAACATGTCGTGTTATAGGGAAGCAAGGGTAAAACCTTAGACAAAGTCCGTGAGCGTGGTCCGATATGCCCGTTATCAAAATTATACCAGACAATATTTAAATATTAAGCTTGCATCATATAAATAGTTAAAAACATGCCGTGTTATAGGGAAGCGAGGGTAAAATTTTTAGAAAAAGTCTGTGAGCGTGGTCAGCTATACAAACGTTAGAAAAATTATGTGAGCCATCGTGCATTATATGGAAGCACGGAATAGAAACTTTAGAAAAAGTGCATGATCGCCCATCTAAAACAGTAACTAGTAGAAAACTTTTTCGTTTATGGCACGAAACCTCAGTTAGATATCAGGTAACAGCTTTATAATGAGCGTTACAAAATTTTAACGTGGAAGGGGCTTCAAAAAGGCGTATATACATAAAATTATGATGCGCGAATTTAAAATTATTCACAGTAGCTCGAGGTTTCGAATACACTGTGCATTAATTACAGCAATATTAAAGCGCGTTACAAAATTTGAACGTGGAAGGGGCTTCAAAAAGGCGCATATACATAAAATTATGATAAGCGAATTTAAAATTATTCAAAGTAGCTCGAGGTTTCGAATACACAGCGCATTAATTACAGTGATATTAAAGTAGAAACGGTTACATTTATATACGTTTTTGCAGTGGATATCCAACGTTTTCGTCATACCAGTATCAAAAATGGCAGAGCTGATGGTGGAGAGTGGTCAACGTCGTTGAAAGGGCACAAAACAGTATTTTAAAACGAGTGTAATGTCTGGTTTATATACCATACTTAAAACAAAAAGAGTTCAATGTTTTTGTTCA
>JAQGAO010006759.1:0-11939 GCA_034697705.1 Ommatoiulus sabulosus | reverse complement strand
CTTGGACCACAAACGCCCCCTTAGATCTCTTCAACGCCCACAGGGGGGCGGTACCGCCCACTTTGGGAACCACCGCTGTAGTGGCTGCGCATAACACTATAGATAATGCATGTTTATGTTTATTCAGTGTTATGCAAAGTATGAGTATCAGTCTGCTATCTATTCATAGATACCCATGCTGTTCCTTTAATGCACAAAGAACGCAGTTTTATGAGCGTAACCTAAATCCTCAAAGAACCTCTGGGAATTTTTTAAAAAAGTACTTGCTTTTTACACTCACCTATTGCACCGGAATTCATGTTTTACCATCACAGATACATTATATTGGGTTTACAGACCAGAAATTCACCAGAGACAATGCTTGATTTTATTAACCCTTGGTATCCGTTGTTCGCCACTATATGTGCACCACTAAGGTCACTATTAACTTCAGTGTAATTCCGGGAAGGAAGAATGATGGCAAACTTGCGATTAGTTATAAATAACCCGCAGAATTAATATTTCCATTCCATCATCATTGCACGAAGGACATTTATAAACCATGATTGATCAACATAAACCTCTAGAACTCATTTTACCACCTTCATTCCATCGAAGAACGGGTAATGGTAAACTATACAGACGAATCTCAAGGGACATCAAAATGTATTCGTTAATTAGAACGTAGTTTAACAGAATCCAGACGTATTATCAGAAATCGGATCGGACTGGCAAATGTTTTGTACTAGCTGTCAGATATGTGTATTAATTGAGTTCGTCTTAATGAGGTTCTGGTGTAATTGGCCATGATAGAAGTTAACGTTAACAACCTAATAAACTATTTTGAAGGACCAAGTTTTCTGACACAACCAAAGATAACATTACATGGTAAAGTTGCATTTCAAAAAGTAGATCAGAGACTCAAGACCAACAGTACTACAGTACCATGTTTCCTGCACGAATGACTTGAGTACTGTAAGCACTTCCATCTAGTTAATGTACTCGATGCTTATAATCTCATTTCACATCAAGCTCTGTGATTTAATTTAGCGCCAGTTTTACGACTGGCAATACTTTTTTAGAAAAAGGCACTTTTTCCTGCAAGGCCCTTACAAATTCGAAATTGCGGCACGGGTCTCAGACATGCATAACGACTTCTGTCGTTTGCGAGTAACGGTTATGGTGCAAATAGGTACGGTATTTTATGGCTGGGAATATTCCCCAGGGAGTTGCCAAGTTGATTACTAGCATGCCGTTATGGAGCTGGAAACATAAATTAGGACCAATTACGACGTGTTATTGCTGTTGGAAAAGGGCACGGCTACGCCATTTTTCTTTACAAATCCACTTCAAACTTCCAAAACTGCATTATTATACTCATTTTCAGCTTGATGCTTCATTGATGGCTATCGAGAAGAAAATTGCTGTACTTCAAAGGGTTGGATGTACTGTATGTTTTGCCAAAGATAGCAGGTTGGCATTTGAGATTAACCAGTCAGATAGTTTTTTTTAAATCGGTGCATATTGATTGTTTCGAGGAAATTGACTGGCGTCACATCGTTGCATCAGAGCTGTTCTGAACCAAAAAGCACAAAGATGGCTGTTACAGCCTTTCAAAATTGTTTAACTCACCCAACCGAGTTGCCATTCGATAGTTGCACACTTGTAAAGTTGATACGTCGGATGACGCTTGTATATGAAAGGACGATTATAAACAAAAAATTCCCTCAAGTTTACCTTGTGCTAAACATACTGTATAACGCGAGCTTTTGTAAAATGTTTTGTAAGCACTGACAGAAGAAACACACGTTTCTAAAATTATATTCAAACAAATGTTTTTTTGAAAATTGTAATTTTTTCAGTGAAGACCTCTGTGATAATTTGAATTCTACGCTAATGGAAGATGCTGCGATCTCAAATACTAGTCAAGCAGCCAGTGATGTAGGGATTTGCACAGATGTGCCTTCTCATTTTGCGGTTACGGTTCTTTATGCACCCAGAGCATACTTGTCCGGCTTTCCAGTTTACCAAATAGAAGGAATGAGAATAAGGTAAATTAATGCACCCTTTTTAATATTTTTTTTAAAAATAATTATTTACTGGAAAATGTCATACATGTAGTTTATATTTCTGCTTAAAAATAATTACTGCATTTATACAGCATACTAAATAAGTATGTGTAGGCAAACTTGCAAAACCATTTCACAAATATCTACATGAAATATGAATAAAAAAAATTGACTTTGCATTTACTGTATGTGCAATCACAACAAATGCATTGTTATAAAATACTGTACATTCATGGCTCTCACAACCCGTTTCAAGATGTGAGGGCCATGTAACCATTTCTCTGTATAGATGCATACTTCCCCAAATTGTCATTTTCATAAATAAGTAGATTTTTATGTATATTGTCCAAACACGAGAATGGTAACAGACTCATTTTATATTTTGGAAAAAATAATTATTTTCAAACAATTGATTTAAAATATTTTGGTTGCACATACAGTATGTGCATTGATCACTCAAATAGTCAATTTATTAAAAGTAATTTCAATAATGATTAAAATTACTTCAGCTGGTCTTGCAATGTTATGTTTAGTGTATTTGGACTTATTTTAAAATAATTTAAAGAATTTTTTTTTGGACTTAACTGTCCAAAAAAAATGGTCACCATCTAATTTTGTGTCACAGCTTAAATAAATTTATTCCTGGAATTAATATTCGTGCTAGATTTTCTATTTTCCATTTTTACAGGAATTGATTGTTTATTTTTCACTAATAAGCTTGCATCATGCATACTGTGAGATAAGTGTTAAAATAATTAAAAATTAACGAGACTAACGAAATTCTCCTTGTAAATTTACAAAATCATTGAACTTCTAGCACCTATATTAAGTCCAAGACTGGATTTTATACATCACAGCAAAAATCGAGGTAGTAGGCCTTCTGTTTAGTCTCACCCAGAGTCAAAAAGCTTTCTAAGGCCCTGACTATACTAAACATATTATTATTCTCAATTATTTATTAATGCAGGACCATGAATACAACCTTGGTGAAGTGCAGTAATCCAAGCAACAGGAAAGCAGGTGGATGTTGGAACTCTGGAACCGAGAATCTCACATCAGTGTTCATTACTACTTCGGTCGAGTTTGTCAAAACGCCTGCAGATTTAAACCCAAAGACCAAAAGGTGATAACCAAAATGAAACTTAATTCAATGCAACTTGCACGAATATCTGTTGAGTACAAAGGTCGAACGAATAAAAAATATTTCTTTTTTCATTCCATGTAGGTATTGGCTGATTCAAGATTCATTACCGTGCTCTCAAGATTCCTGCTGGAATGAATTAGCTTATCCATTTACCAATGCTCAGTTTGGGGATGTGACATCCTATGTCACACAATGTGGTTTGTTTCTTTCGGCACTGATGATCATCACTTTGTACCTTACCAGAACGTCGTTTTGGTAGAGAATTAAAGCCAATGATGTTTTATGTATGTTTAAGCTTCAAATGAGAATAATATTAATCACCTGTCAAATGTGAAGTGCACAATGTTGAATAAAAAAATAATGGATGATTGCACCACAACTTAGAAACTTTCTTTTAATAATTTTACAATTTCAGATAAACACTATAAGACCCAATTAGAAATATTTGCATAGACACATTTATTAGACAGTTATTCATTCATAATTGTTTTAAACATCTACGTCACATAGTAGTAGCTGAGAGTATCTATTAATGCACATACGTTAACAGTCAAACTGTCATTTGATGTTTGGAAATGAACTGTATTGAATAAATTTTCAAGCAGGAATCTAATCAAATTTAAAATCAACAAATGGCATTTACAACACACTTGGAAATCATTGATATCTGAAAACAGTCTCTTTGTAGAATCAGTTTTAAATTAAAGATAAAGGTCATGGATTACACATCACTGACACTGCCTCGCTGCTTATTGGGGCCAGAATCACTGTTCCTTCAGAGTTCACTTCTTGTACGGTGAAAGTTGTTCCAGCCTCCAGATGACCCGCACTAGCTAACAACTGGTAAGACTCAGGGTCTAATGTCAAATTTTCCGACTGCATATGCATGTGAAGCTCCTGGTATGGCTGTGGATCCACAATGGTGGACAATGATGCTAACAGCTCTAGGCTTTGGTGATCTTGGCAAGCACTCTCCTCAGATTTCTTTGCACGTTTTTTCCTGGGAGCCCGTTCTGTGGTTGCTCGCTTCTGCCTAGGAGCACGAGGCTTTTTCAACTTTTTGGGAGCCGCTACTGCTTTCAATACAGAACTCACGGTTTGCTGAACTTCCATAAACGATAAAGAACCATCTGTGGTTGATGGTACTTCGGCCAACATTGTCTGCAGATTAGCGTCGTCCAAGCACATCACAGTGTGTTCTGCTGGCATCATTGTTTGGTCATAAACGGCAGGATCCTGACCATCCTCTACAAAAGAGTTCACAAAGCCGGTGGCCAGGGAATCCAGACTGCCTGCATCGATGGACTTCAAAGCTTTCTCTGCAGCAGTCATCTCCCCAGCATTCAACATCAACTTCTGCTTGTAGGCCCTCAATCGTGCCTCAAAATCAGGCACTTCCTGTTTGTAATCCTTCAGCCAACGCTGTAGAGTTCTGGTGCATGGCAAGTTGAACACCTTACTACACAGACGGTAGGCCTCCAAGCTAACACACTTGAGCATCAGCGCAAAAAATTTGTCTTCTTCAGTCCAGCGCCTCCCATTGTCCTTTTTGGAGGCCATTCTGAGCTGACTGGCGAAGAAGTCTAAAGGCACTCCAGACATGTACTTGGAGGCGTTCTCAATGATGTCATCTACGGTATAACGTGTCTTCACCTTCGCCTTTAAATCTTTCACCCTCTTCTGGAGTTTCACGATCTGATTACGTTGTTTGGTGAGGGTTCTACGTGTCTCCATATAACGCAGTTGCTGTTCTGTAAGCATCCCAGGCATCAGCCCTTTGGGACTGCTGTTGATCCCACTCTTGACCGCTTTATGTACAGAAGCTGATGCTACAGAGGGACTGTTGAACCCGCTCTTGTCCACAGTGGGAGAGGAGGCTGGCACTGCAACATCTTTAGCCGGAGCAGGATTGTAGTTGATCAGAATCTTTACCACAGAGGGACCAGAGGCTGTTGCCACTGCAGCTTTAGCCACAGCAATACTGCTATTGATGAGATTCTCGTCAAGCCTACACTTTCCCTTAGTGGGTACAGACGCTGATGGCACTGCACCCTTTGCTGCAGCCGGACTTCTGTTTATTCGACTCTTGACCACAGTGGTTACAGATGCTGGTGCTGCTGCAACTTTAGACACTGCAGGAGTGCTGGAAATCCTGTTACCAGAGGCTGTTCCACCGACTTTGCTCAGCTTGTTTGTATTAGCAACATCTGGAAAAAAAAACAAGCAAGTTAGTTAAGGTATGCTGCTACAGCATGTGTTTATTTGTAAATGCCAAAGAAATACTGTGTGTGGTATTTGTTAATTCCTTCTATTGCGCTAATCTTCATTAAAACTATAATCAAGTATTCTATGTAATATTTACCCTGATTGCATTCCATTTTCTCTGGTGAGGAAGTGCCAAAATGACAGCCAAGGGCCTTTTCCTCCGCAATGGTCAGTGGTGGATCTGGAACATTGAGCAATGTGGGTATGGCATTTCGGATTAGCAAAGTTTTGGTCTCCGGATCCTGAAACTGGCTGTCTTCAAAGTGCTCGGCACACAATACATAATATCTAAATAGACCCTCTGCTGTTTTTCCAGGCAATTCTTCTCCTCGGCAATTTTCCACCCATTTCAAACACCTGTAATTTTTTATTTTGTTAGGACAAATGCACAATACGGAAATTGATAACTCTTCCACTTATGGCCTGCTCGTCCATTCTCTACAAGAATCTACCGAAGATAAATGTATTTTTGGTCATATAAGTTTACTATAAGTTTAAACTTTTTTATGCTTTACTCTCAATAATAGATCTCTGAGAAGATAATGAAAGGAGATAAGTTGAAATTAGGAATGGCATTTTTTCATTAAATGTTCACACGCAGATCTTTCCCGTTGCATTATTAATCATGAGTTACCTTTGTTACTTATTCCATTTAAAAAAGCATTCGATCAAAAATCTTCAATTTTATGCATTCATTCATGCGCATTCCTTAAATTTCAGTAATTACATACATGTACATAAATCATATTTAATATAATACTGTAGGTGGCCCAAAAGTATATACAATGTTCATGTAGGGCTTTAATTATCAAATAATATTTTGGGGGTGCCACCAGATTTATCTGATACCTTTAAATATATAAACATACAGTACATGTAGATTGTCAGCTGAAAAATGTGCAAAGATAAATGGAAAACAACTTGAAGTTCCGAGACCAACTTTTGGTCCACCTTGTACAGTACCGTAGCAATAAATGAGAAATTGTTGACATCAGAACGAGCCATTTTCAAAGTCTAAAATTATAGATATTAAGGTTTTAATAACGAATAAATCTTTACCCTATATATATTTTATTAACGTCTGACGAAATAAATGTTACTTTTGAATGCAGGTAAAATACAAATTTCGAATCAGGGAATTTGGTTGGAAAATTCGCTTGACATCACTGCTGCTGCGTTCCATTTATCTGCCGCCGTGCCGTTAGGATTAAAATTTCGAATTCATGGTAAGTGGTCGAGCGTTTTTGATTAATTATAACTTTGATAAAGCAATTACATATTAGGGGTATATCAAGTAACTTATCCATCACCAAGGTGTAACTATTCACAGTTGATAACAAATTTTCTCGCAAATTAATTTCTTGCTTCATATGAATCAAATGCCTTTCCCATCTGCCACCTCAATACGTCAAAATTACGGTTGTGCACACTATTTAAACTGTAGGAATGCCCTGTTAACTAGTGAAGCTACTTTAGCTACATAATTATATATTATGCACACAAAACGCAATTTATAAGTACAATTTGAAGAGCCATGTATGGAACTCAACCTGGATTACATACTGTAAACGGTCGACTATCTCATTGTAATAATTAAGCCAACCCATTTCTTACAGTAGATGCATTTTTTTCCTTTTATAATATGGTGCCTAATTATGAATATGCCAAATTTACCTTTAAATTTAAAAAAATCATGCGTGCGAATCTTCGTGTCCTTTCACTTGCATCTTAGAAATTTGGCTTCTTCGGGATACATAACCACTTGAAGCAAGAGCGTTGTGAGCTTGCTTAGGAAGTGTTGGACCAGTATGTAGGGACATTTGCAAAATAATTTTTTTTTCAAATTTAAAACACATGAAATATTTAAAGTTGAAAATAAAAACGTCATTATAACGATGGTTCAATACATACAGTAGCTTAATCTAACACATACTGTATATGTATCTATGGCTAGGACCAAGGAAACTTTAACGAAACCTTGTTACTGAAACTGGAAATTACTTTGACGTGACTGGAAACTCATAATTCGGAAATTTGCATTTTCTTGCATTGTCTAGCTCAGAGACAAGTATGGAAATAAAAAACGGTTAAGTTCCACGAACTTAGCGTTTTCTGGGGGTTTTTTTTGGCCGCTTTTGGGCAACATAATGGACCGAAAATATATATCAGGGCTATAGGCTATATATGCTTTAATTTTTCCGCTTTAGAAATTATAAATAGTTGAATTTGGGTACTAAATTAGCTATAGGCTCATTGTTTTCGTATTTTTATGCAATGATGCACAGTAGGCCTATATAAACTTAAACACCTGGATACATAATGGGGTCCGTACTCATGCTCATCAGACAGAAGCTTTTTAAACCACTATTTATTAATAGCACTTTTGGCAGGCATGCTTATATTCCGTATGCTTTTTAAAGAAAAATTCACTCAAAGTTATCGCCATTTTAAACCAATTAATGCGTTACTATATTGCATAAGTGATATGTCACGACTGTCAAAAGTGCCGTTCGAAAGCCTTCAGACTGTGTATATACAGTATATACCCAGGATGTACATGTAGCTGGATGAAATGACCCCCCCACCTTCACCACCACATGGCACTGTGTGTGCGGACAGTAGGTATCCAGCCTTGAAACCTGCTTATAATGCGAACTATTATAGGTAATTTACTGTATGTATTTAATTAAGATTTGTAAATGTGTCGCAAAATAACAGAATTTAATGAGAGGCTTGCTTTTCCAAATGAATTCCAATCATTCGAAGAATTTAGCATGGTGTTTTAGTTTTTAAAAGAAAGTGGGAACCACAGCGCCAGCACCTACAACACTTTCCCAACACGGAATGTCACATCTCCCATTGCATTTCTAGTAGAATTTAGGCCACTAGATGCCATTGTGCCCGTCACTTACCTATCTGGCTCTCTGGGGAAAGTGAAAAACGCTAGATTGCGTTGTCTAGCTCGTGAGTTGTAACATCGAACGGCCGCGCAGTAATCACGGTGCTTCAAACGGTTTGAAATCGTTGTCGTAGACATCGGAAATTAAAGCCAAATACGAATTTGGACAAATTTGTTAACTGTTAGTCCTAAACGGGCATAGACACTGATTACTGGTTAGGATTTCAAGTTTCCACTTTAGGGCAAATGGAAAACTTTAAGGCGCTTCTGTTACCGTCCATAAATGACGCCGTCTGCTATACGGGGTGCCCAAAAAGCGTATACTCGCCAATTTTGGGGGGGTGGGGATCTAGTAGTTTTAGAATAATAAAGTCGAGGCGAAATTTCCTGTACTGCATGCATGTATTGACAGAATTCAAATACCCTCCAATTACAAGATCAGTTTCATTAAATGTGATATCATACTGCATTCACATGTCTAAACTTGCTGTAGTAGGCTACATTCAACCTGCTTGACAGCACACAACAACAATTGAATAATTCATATACAGTGTGCTGATGTTTTTATTGACTTTACAAAACTGTAATAATTAATATATACAACGTACTTATCTCTGGTGGACAATTACCGAGAGAAATATGCATAGATGCAATATGTTTGGCTAATCCAGGTTCGCTATGGCCTCTCTTGCCACATCCAAAGTCACAATTTCCAAATTGACGGTATCACTAGCCAGAGTAACGGGCATTCCGTTAGCTATGGGGGTTAGAGTCACAGTCCCTTCAGTGTTCACTTCCTGCACAGCGGTGAAGGTTATCCCATCACCCAGATGACCAGCACTGGCCAACAGCTGAAACGTTTGGGGATCTAATGTCAAGTGTTCTGACTGCAGTTCCATGTGAACCTCCTCAGGCTGGTGTGGTTGCTCCAAGGTGGCGAGCGATGCCAACAATTCAATTTTTTGTTGTTCTTCTTGGCATACTGCTTTGGTAGGTTCCATCTTTTTCAAACGTTTCTGCCTTATAGCCCGCACCTTACTTACTTTTGCATTTGAACCACGTGCCTCTTTGGGAGCTACTACAGCACGCAGTAGTGATGCCACTGACTGCGAATTTTGCTCCGAAAGTTCCAACATCGGCAAAGCACTTTCCGTGGTTTCAGAAGCACCTGCCATCAATGCACGCAATTTGGCATCGTCCAAGCAGTTCATATTCTGCTCATCTATTGGAAGGAGCGTTTGGAATAGTGCAGAAGAATCCAAACTACCCTCTGTCAGAGAATCCAAGACACACTGCGTCACAGAAGCGGATAAATGCACTGGGCCATTGTCCAAAGTACATGCCGATGATGCAAACTTGTCCTCTGCTTCCTCTGTGCCTTGCATCAGCTTCTGCTTAAAGGCTTTTAAACGCACTCCGAAGTCTGACGCTTCCTGTTTGAATCCCTTTAGCCATCGTTGCAGGCTTCTGATACTCGGCAAGTTAAACACTCTGCTACACAAACGATAAGCTTCCACACTGATGCAATTAAGCATCAGCGCAAAAAACTTGTCTTCTTCGGTCCAGCGCTTGCCATGTTCCTTTTTAGAAGCCATCCTGAGTTGGTTGGCGAAGAAGTCATGTGACACACCGGACATGTACTTGGAAGCAAACTGAATAACATCTTCCACCGTGTGGCGTGTCTTGGTTTTTGACTTTAGTACCTGTACTTGTTTCTTGAGTCGCCAGATCTGAACACGTTGCCTGTTGATGGTCTGTCTTGACTTGACACATTGCAACTGCTGTGGAGTCAGGACTGCCGACGTCCATCTGCCGGCTTTGATCTTGCTCTTTGCTGGTTGTGTTGCAGAGATATGTTCTTCTAATGGTCTCTCCTCATGATTTGATACTGCAGGGACTTTGGCCTCATTGCAAATTCCATGATTGGGAGAAGTGGCGAAGCTGATTCCATGCTGTTGGATTTTCTCCCAAATGTCTGGCAAAGAATTGAATAATGTGTTATGCTGATGGAAAGGTTGATGCATGCTATAAAAATCACGCTTTGGCATATTGTAAAGGATGGAATTGTACTACAGTTATTGCACATTTTACCATCGTCACTGTCATCTTTTTTGGGTGAGGGTGGAATAAGCGGACAGCCTCGGGCCTTCTCTTCAGCAATGGACAGTGGTGGATCTGGTATGTTGAATAGTGTGGGTATTGCATACCACACCAATTTGTTTTTGGACTGTGCATTCATAAACTGACTGCCTTCAAAGTGGTCGGAGCACAAGACATAGTTACGACGGAGGGCTTCGGAAGTTTTGCCACGCAGTCCTTCTCTGCGACAGTTGTCAACCCATTTCGCGCATCTGACGGGATACAAAATCTTTAGCAGTTTTTATACTTAGGAAATTCAGCATAATATTATTATTACACTCTAAGCTAAAGCTATACTAGCTTGTTGCCATCAATGCATTAGACAGGGAACATGACTTTGTCCAGCCTGTTTTTGAATGAATTTACTCTATCTGGTATGAGTCCGTTCCTGATATCAATCACAATATGACCAAAGAAATATTTCCTTAGGTCAATACAAGCTCCTGGCTTGAACAGGGCCAGTTGGTGCCCTCGCGTAACACCTTTTCTAAAAGCAAAGTAGTCATGGAAGTGGACATCGAGATGCCCTTTTATAATATGTGTATTTCGAGTTCATAACCAATTCTAAAAGATTTCCTTTGTGGAAAGTGAATGGAAGAAAATAGCCTGGAAAATAAATACAGACCACGGTTCATGGTCTTATCCCGTCCACGGAGAGATATCACTGTGGCGAGATTTCCAAGGTCCAGCAAGGTGGCTTAGAGGTTAGCATCCACGTCTTGCATTCGGTAGACCCAGGTTCGATTCCCGGGTCGGCTATCCTCCATTGTGGTTTTTCATGGTTTCCCACAATTCCTTGAGGCGAATGCTGAGATAATCCCTATATTAAATCGGCCATGACCGTCTTCCCATCCCATCCTCGTCTTAAAGTTTCGGTAATTATGGGGAAATTAACTAAATTGGGATGTTGGGGTCCATCATGACCAGATTGCTTAGTCTGACTTAATTTGTATAATAAATCCCCCCTGCCAAATGGTATTATGTACTGACTGCAGGGTAAAGAATTGAATTGAACTCAGTCCACGGTCAAGACTCATGATCTAGCCATTTCATCCAAAAATGATAATCGCGATAACCCCGGGTATATACTAGTATGGTGTAGTGTTTTCTTGTCGTGCCTTGCCATACAGAATATTCTACCACAGTATGATTCTTTCAGCAGTCTTCATAAAAGATTCACGGTGTGCATGTCCATTCTAAATTGTGATCAGCTGATTTCGTCAACGGCACTGATGAAAATCGAGATTCATGTGGTAGTTTCGATTCAACGCACTTTCTACTGTCGTGCTCCTCCAGTACCCCTTCCGTAACTCCGTTCATTTTTCCTGATATTAATGTGTGTGCGTAATATTTAGCTTCAGAATGGGCATATGAACCATGCATTTGTAAACTGACAAATTTTAGGAATGCGTGACATGTGTTATATCATACGAGACCATAGTTG
>JAQGAO010006758.1:0-11942 GCA_034697705.1 Ommatoiulus sabulosus | reverse complement strand
CCCATTAAACTAATTTCACGATGCCCTACAACTTTCTAATTGAACGTTTTGCTCTAACTATTACGGTTTAGAAGATAATAACGCAATGACCTTGAATTTAAATTCCAAGGTCACCGGAAAAAAGCTCATTTGAAAGCGCCCACCCATCTTAACAAAATACCACAAACTCAGATTTTTACCTGTAACACAATCCAAATAAAAACATGGAAGTGGTTATAAAACTCACCATGTATTATACAAGTCAAATACTAAATAATAGAATTGAAAAAATGATGCACCTAATTGTACCTAGCCTCTGATATTTCATTATGTTATTAATAATTGATATGCATGTATACAATTGGTTTCGTATCTTAAACTGATATTTAATAAATTTAATGTTATTTTATGGTTAATGAAATTATCCCAAACAAAACTTATAGTTCTTTAGTGAAAAGGAAGAAATAACCAAACTTATCGTGGCATTAGTTGTGTTTTTTTTTTCAGATATTGTTGTTTGTAGAGTTTTAAAAAAATAGTTTCATGAATTTGTTAAATTTAGTTTCCTTTACGTTTAAAGTTTTTGGTTTTTAGTTGTGGTTTTTTGATAGTGTGCACTGGGCTTTAGCATCTAATGCATCATTGACTGTACTGATATGGATTTTAATGAATGAAATTTCAGTCGCCTAAGCAAACAGATTACATATCAAACACTACTTAAAACTTCTTTTTTAAATAAATATAATTTTAAAACGTGTCCGGAAAATTCTTCGCCAGCAATTCTTCGCCATGGTCAATTCTTTGCCAGCAATTCTTCCCAAGGGTCAATTCATCACAGGACCCAAATCCTGCCTTAATTGCCTTTCGTTCCAGTGGGTTTAATGGGTTACCATTAGGTTATGTCATGTTAGGTTAGGCCAGTGAGAGTGTGGGGCTGCAGGCCCCCCCCCCTCCCTGGGGGAGCGTGTGCCCCCCTTGGTAGGGATTTGGGGGCGGAGCTCCCATTTAGGTAAGAAAACATTGGGAATAATATAATTAAAGATAGATTAAGGTTAGGTTATAGGTTAGGCCAGCGGCGAAGAATTAATTAACCATGGCGAAGAATTGCTGGCGTAGAATTGCTGGCGAAGAATTGCTGGCGAAGAATTTTCCGTGAACCTTTTAAAAATACATAAATATATGTATTTTTAAAACATACCGCAAATTATTTTGATAAGGTCCATTTTTAGCGTGCTTTTTTACATTCATTGGCGATTTTGGTCAAAATCGCTGAAACTATTTTGACTATGTGATTATTTAAGCACCGCAGACATGCAGGAACCCTTTAAGAAAACTGGGCTTGATAAGCCAAAGCGTTTCAAGTAATTGGTTAGACTGTTTTCTAAGCGTCTTAATTAAACGATGCGCTTGATTAAATTAATAGGGCAATAACTATTAGAAAGCCCACTAGCCTATATATAAAATTAATGGATGTTTTTTTTTCTCATTTGCAGGTGTGTCTCAGTACACAAAAACCATCGAGAACGCAGTGGAAGACCTAGTGTTTGAAGAGGTAAGTGCGGGGCATTAAGGACCTTAATTACGAAACGAAACAACGAAAGCACGAGCATCCTGCTTAGTACTAATAATTCATTAAAAATTTACGGCCAGTTTTTCAAACCCCATTAAATGGAATTGCTTTTAGCTATTCCACCCAGAGAAAAGCAATTGCTTTCGCGTAGCATTAGCTCGAGAACACGAAGTGCCTTCGAGTAAATTGCTTCTCCCCACCCTCTCATCATATTTTAATTTCCCTTCATTGTTATGATATGAAAATAAACTCGAAATTTGACCGAGAAAGAGATGCAAATAATTCATGAATATTTATGTAAAAAGAAAATAAACATTGAAACTGGCAAGCAGATTTTTTGCTCGTCTGCAGGTAGACTTTTCAAAGCCTATTATCTAAAAAATCCAAAGTTCAAAAACAAATTTTTTTATATAGAATTCATGCAGAGATTTCACCAAATTTCAAATTGACAATTTGTATTGTTCAAGCAATAATTTTAACTTTAAATGTAATAAAAAGTTCGTTTCTACCGTTCGCGTTGTGTTTTACTAAACACCGTGTGTTAAATCTAGAAATGGGGAAATTCCCAAATCCAAGTTTTCAAATTGTACTTGCTTCCCATTTGGTTTGGTTTGGTATTGAACGTTGTAGGGCGCACTGGTAATATTGAAAAGAAATATACTTTTTTTGTACCAAATAAATTGCCTTATAAATTTTGCCTTTACAAAATAACTTTGATATATATTTTAATAGGGTACAAACACAACGAGCTTTAAGCCAGCTTTTTAAGGTGGCTTTAAAAGAGTGTCGCTTAGTGGTATTGCAGACGCTTACCACTAAGCAACACTGCGAAAAAAAGCCATAAATGATTGACTTTAAAGCTGGTTGTGAACGTACCCATATACATTACTTTTAAAAAAGTATACAATATACAATGTGTTATATATTTTATATTATACTTGTATTATATGTAATATTTGTTTATACTTTGAAAAGTGTATATAGAAAATTTATATTCTTTACTGTATACTTTATGTTAAACATATATAAAACTTGATAAAATTTCTTCAACTGTCTCAACAAACGTGGGATCAATGAAAAGTTTAACCAAAAAAACGCCCACGTTACTTTCGTTATTTATGGAACAAATAATTAGGAAAAAGATGTAACTTTATGCCTAAAACTATCTTCGAATAAATTTCGGTAGTCGGTAGATACCATGTTAGTATAAAATATAAAAGCAAACAGTTTATCTCCATTTAACTGATATTGGATTATATCATCCCCATTTCCCCTCAGGTTAAAATCTTCTTATAAGATCCACTTTAACTTCTTAAGAAATCAACATGGAAATAAACGTGGAACCTCTATTCTTTCACGTTTCGAACTGAATCATACGGTATTTTACCGTTACTATTGTCGGAGCCTTAAACGATATGCGGGTAGAATTAATTGTACCCTAGGGAGATACATGTAAACTGTTTTCACGAAGTATTATTTGCATCAATAGGTATGTGTTGTCGTATATTTGTAGCATTGCCAGTATGGATATACAGTGTGAGACTGCAAGTCACCGAATCAGGTAACAGGGACAAATAGCGCCTGCCACCATGCAGTGCTCGTTTGCTTTTCTGTATGCCAGTTAATCAAATCGACTGGGTTTGGAATGGATAAATGGCGTACGTGACTATGCCAAATAAGTAGATTTTGGCATTTCTAAAGGTGCTGACATGTTCTCTCGTTAACATTTAATGGTCAACGTTATGTGAACATCCTAAGTTTTCCTGTCAAAAAAATAAGCACAACCCTAATTTAAGCACGCCTTCAAACGGTAAATGAATGACACTTTACAGAAAAGCAACTAAACACTGCACATTGGCCAACATCAAGGGGTCTTAGAGCTATTGGTCCGTGTTGCCTGACTTTCACTGTATAAATATCGAACATTTAAATGCGAGAAATACTTGAAACACCAGGATATCAACTTAAACATAACTTGAAATTCTAGACGTATATACATAGAGAAATTGCAAAACACGTGGCAGTAATAAAGTTCAACAAGTTTAAAATCTAATCGTTTTGGTGAAATGTCAGTTTTGTTTCGGAAAATTGTTAGCTTTTTAATAATAATTATAATAATAATGACGTTTATTCAGCATTCTCTCTAAGTACAAGCTTAGAGAGATGAGACTCGAAACTGTGGATAGAGGTAGCCGAGACCAACTCAGTGGGAAGCTGATTCCATATACGACCCACCCTGGACAGGAAAAAGTTGAATCGGCAATTAAGTTTAGCCATTGGCCAGGTTAACTGCCAAGAGTGGCATCTGAGATTATCCAGGATATCCAGGATATCTATGGATCCATACCATCCAATGTGGTATTTTTTTTTTGTAAACCAACCAATTGGTTATCATAATTCGAAAAATAAAACTTTACAATATGCCATACATGTTAATGTAATTAAAATTGCAAAAATGCTAATTCCCATTTCATTCCTACGAAGTTTTATTTAGTGGTAGAATAGTCGATACAATACATGCAATAACATTTAAAGAAAATCCTGTATTTTCGCAGCCTAAACAAGATGGCGCGGGCGTGTTTGTCTGCATGCTTTCATTGAACTGTTGATTGATACCTTGTGTGAATAAACCTGGGCATAATCTACAATGTAAAACAGAAGTTAAAGCAATTGGTTTTTTTAGATAAAAATCTGTGAAACATCAGTTTCTGTATTCTGTTTTTCATTTACAAATCCGTGATGCATTTGCCTATTCTTCAGGGGCATATACGCAGCATATGCTTAGTTACTTTCGCATCATAAATCCCCACTCTCACTCACTCATTCTACGCATATTTTAGTGCACGTTTTCAATTCTGTGACCACTGTCGAGCGACATTCTGAATCTTGTACTATTTTAGTCTTATAAATGAGATTATTTCATTAAAGTTGATGGTTTCTTTAATTCTATAGGGCTTCATCTATTCTATAATACATGTACATTCTTTTGGCCTTGCATGGTGCACAAAACTCTCGTAAAGATTGTTCTTCAATGGATCCATATCATCCAATGTGGTATTTTTTTTATAAACCAACCAATTGGTTATCATAAACATTGCATGATATCCATCATATACATGCATAGAAATCTTAAAGCAGAAAATAAACTTTAGACGCACGATTTTTTTCCTTTTAATTCCACAAAAACAATAACAACGCAATAACAAATGAAACATTGGACTAAACTGAATTTAGTTCAACAGTAATAGTACCGCCATCTGGTTACTTGGTTTTTAGTGGCAAATGTTATAGTTTAGTCAAGTCATCCCAGCTTGTCGACTGAAATAATTCTTGTACATTCAAGCAATGTAGGAAATGCTTTATAAGGAGAATTTCAGCTTTAATTCGCCAATAATTTTCGTTCGCGTGTACGATTTTCTCCTAACTCCAATTTCCAGAGATATGGTAAAATGTCTTAATAATTCGCAAAAAACCTTCTTGTCATCTCTGATATTTAGTTTTATGATGTTTACTTAAAGCTCGCTCGTATAGTATGTATTTTTCTAATTTAAATCGACCATCCAAGCATATTGCATGTCTCTTTCATCTTATCGACAATCGGAATTCCTCTTTAATCGAAATTCCAAATAATTCGAAAAATAAAACTTTACAATATGCCATACATGTTAATGTAATTAAAATTGTAAAAATGCTAATTCCCATTTCATTCCTACGAAGTTTAAGGGTATATGAAATTTGAATTTTTTTTTTTGAAAATGTCTGGTTTGTCGACAAACCCTTTGGTTGTCAGCCTGGTCTTGCCACGGAAATGGGATAGTAATTGTTCGTAAAAAAACACGATAATAGGTAACTACAGGTACTTCAATTATTATTATTAATAAAATATGTTGCAGATGATACTCGTCAATTTATGACAACTGCGAGTCTACGAGTACATCTGTACGAAACTATTGGTATTTCATCGTCGCATAAAAATATGCGAACAAGGACATCATTCCTACTCATTAGCTCTCTTGAAATAAATTGAAGTAATGACTCTGGGACATTTTACCTTTGCTGCTCACATTCTGAGCACGAAGTTTTAATTTCTATCGACTTCTCGAAGTAAGTCATTGAGCTCGTGGCATTTTTAGTTGGAAAGCTGACGCCAAATGGTCCGTCGTTGCGCGTTGTTATAACCGGCTAATTGCCCTTTGGCTTTTCCAACCCCACGATGGATTCGAGGCAATTCCGTTATAAGCCATCTTTCATTCATTTTTTTTTTCTGGCACAAAGTTTTTAATCCTGTTGAAGATCTCTCCAGCTCCAACTCGAACGCGAGTTTCCATTAGAGATTGCGCTCAAGTTTTTCGCTGGCATTTATCCGCGCGTTTGGTTTTCCCTCTACTATAAAAGGTGGATCTTAAATGGTTAGGGGAATGATTGATGACGGTTTCTATGCCGTTGCCAGATGTGCACTACAGATCTGGATATCTTGGCAAACATGCCAGTCAGTCGCCATGGGCCCCCGCAGGCTACAGCATCCACACGCCAACATCCTCGTCCCGAACCACTTTCCGAGCAGATCCTAAATCCTTGAACCATGAAGCAATCACAATGTGGATGACCTTAGGGCTCAGCGTTGCAATTGTCCGGGGAATGCTTATTGGATGTTGTCGATCAAAAGCTTCATCCATTTCCACCGTCATGCATATCAGTCGAGTTGAGTCGGGCCTTGTGGGGTTTGTTGTTCGGAAACATTTCCCTTCGCTGATATCCTGATAGCAGAAAAACGAGCGCGGAGTTAAGCTCCTTCACGGGTATCCTTAAACGGGGATACAACAATGAAATGATGCTACAGAAGCTATTTTGTCTTCAAAGTTTTCTTTTGGCCTTTGACATTTAAATGCACGTTTCTTGGCACGGGTTTTTGACCTTCTCTGTGGGTTCCTATACCGATCCAGTGTGTTGCATAATCTCATTCGTGTCAATGTTTGAACGACAATTTCTTTTCTTTTAAGCTTGGTACGTATCCGTACCTATATTTTCCGCGAAGTCTTGGCATCCGTGTTAAATGGACGGCTTTTTCGACGGATTTAAAACGTATAACTAGATTTTGTATAATAATGACAGTTGATTCCTTAGCAGCTAGATAAAAAATCAGATTTAAGTATCGATCTTCGCATGCTATGTTAACCCTGACGCTATACTACAGCTGTACTAAAAGTATATTTGTTTTTAGTCCCAACAGCTGCCATACAGTAGATATTAAATAGTGGGCTACTTAGTTGGTCAGTAACTCTAAACTAACATAACAAATGAAATGTGTACATTTGCGAGTTAATTTTTGTATTAATTCTTTCTCTTTCTATACAAATAGGAATGTACTGTATACAAACTTTTTGGGCAGTAGAATGACTGAGTCACTCTATAGTCCAAAGATCTAACCATTTCACAAAATGAGAATTTTTAGAACTAAAATTATTAATTCTCATTTACCCTAAATTCATATTTGCAGTATAAGCAAATATAATATAAAAAATGCTCGTTATGTCTACTGAGTATATGTATAGAATTTTAATGAGTTTCATGATTGTTTAAAACAAGAAAATTTGCAGCGCAAACATATATGTTAAAGCTGTCGACTAAGCTGCTCCAGTTCATTTTCGTGTAAATTTTGTTTTATGAGTATGAAAGGGATTTAAAATTCGTTAAATTTTATATTTGTATTGTTTTAATTGATTCTCATATTTTAACAGTGATAAGTTATAACCTTTCCATTCGGCAATCAAACATCAGTTATTAAAAATCCGTAAAAACTTGTTTAGATTACATTAAAATTCAGGTCGCATAATGATTGCATGCAGATAGCTTCCATTGAAATGTTTCTCATGGCATCTTGTATAAATTACGATAAGATGGCTGCATCGAGTGTATCGTTTTCTTTTTTTTTCTTGTCCTTTTCATTAACGTTTTCGATAATTATACAATAAACGCGATTGTATCGCATATTACTTAACATTAGGAAAACATAATTGGTTGCAGGAGGGAGCGAAACAGATGTTGAACTTGAAAGGACATTTCTAATACAATTAAGTAGTTAACGTGATAACAATTGCAGAAATAAACACTCACTGATAGAAACCTACACTATACTCCGCTTTATTTTTCGAAGTATACAATTGTACACGCGCCCGAATATACAGTACAGTGTACATGTAAATGCTGATGTCTGTTATACAATGAAACGAAATATAAATTCTATCAATATGAAATTTAATCACAATGATTATTACAGTTGCATATTATAACATACTGCACAATAATGTGCACTGTAATACACTGATGGTAAGCTTTTGAAGCAAATCTTGGATTCGTTTTTTCCGATTATAAAACGAACAGTTTGTCCAGCACGAATGGCCTCTATGGAAATGCATAACGACCAATGCATTTTGTTTACTCATCAGAGTCGCATTTCAGCATCTCGTCCATCAGCAATTGCTAACTTGCATTTGTATCGAATTTCATTCCCCTAAAAGCTTTTCAACTCCATCTTTCTATCGATGATCCAGTTCTATTTTCCTACATGGCGATTATGCGCCAATGTCATTAAGAGCTTCATTTCTCTAATTCCGGTAATCTGAAACATCCATTAAATTTCTGCAATTTCCAATTAGAAAGTGGACTGTCTCGTTAGTCGTCTGAAAGATGAACCCAAGGGCCAATGCGCATTTCTATATGACTTTTTAAGTCATCAAATTCCAATTAGCGTCAGTTGGTTTTCCATTATTTGCGCGTAACGGTCATCCCGACCACTACGACATGTTCGTATCAGCTTGAACAGTGCCACATCTTTGGGCTCCGATGACGTCATCTTGCCATTTTTTGTGACGGTGCTCTATAGGCTCGCTCTCAATTACGGTACATCCTAAGGGAACGCGTGTAAGGGTGTGCGTGGGTATTTATGTCTCTAGTCAATGCCTCGAATGTACGCTCGTATTATCGCTAATCTGCGGAAGGTTTTGAACTTTTATTTCGCTGTACCGATGTGCGAGCCATGAAACTATCCCTTCTTTATCTTCTCTCGTGATTGAAAAGCAAGGATCCCCGCTGCTAGAAAAGTCGTATTTTTCCCAAATCGAATTATGCGTCTGCATGAGTGCCACCGAGGATGTATAGCTTTTAGGGGAATAACGATGTGGAAAGCCAGGGATATCGAAGAGGTGCGAGTGGGTTGTTACGTATACGTAATAAAATATACTGGCCATCTTAATAAGATGGCATCGTTAAGAATCAGGTGCATCGTTGAAATGCCAAAATGCGCCACGAATGCCTGATCATACGTGCTAATGGACTGGTTCATCAATCTTTATTTTGGGCAGAACGCCGTTGGGTCCGACTTAAAAATGGCACGCCGATTAATTTTTGTATTTACCTTTCGTATTGACCTGGTTTTTATGGTGTTTTTTTTTTTTTTAACAAAAGCGTCCATCCACAAAATCAAAAATAACAATAGGGTACGTTCACGTTGAACTTGTTTCAGGTCCTTTCCTGCATGCTTGTTTCCAGCTGCCTTTTTTTTCCAGCTTTGGTGCTCACAATGATTGCTGATATCAGCGTGATGTTCAGTGTGCTTGGTGGCGCCACTGCATGCGTTGTACAAATTAAGTGAAACATTCCACGTAAAAATTCTTGCACATCCACATTAATATTTAGCATCTCTTTTTAAGCGCAGGACACGTTTTTACGTTACATAGGCTGCGTACAATCGCAAAGTTACGATAAATTATATTTACAATGTAGTTTGGTGGATAATCATTGCACCGAGTTCGATTTAAGGCAGGATTTTGTCTGTAAGTAAAGTGTATGAAATGTGATCTTGGTGAATTGTATGCTTTAATGTTATTTAAGTAAAGGAAAAAATCCAAACACCCCCAAACTACTGGAGTGGCTCCGAGAAACGAATAGCAGTAGGCCTAGTAAAACGCGCCCTCTCTAGCATTCATATCGTGCATGGCTTCACTTTTGACCAATAGCGATCAGTGTGCCACTCTGTGTCTTACAAGCCTACTAGTTACTTGCAAGCTCAGCCTGGCTTGGCTAGGCTTTCTTCGTGTGCGCCCTCATTTAAAATGCATGCCGCATTCTTATCCCGCTTGTTGGCGTTAGCGGGCCCGAAGATATACGTAGTATCCCTAATGAATATCCAAAAATACATGTACTGTACATGCACATGTAAACTCGTACAAGTCTCGAATACCTATAGATAACTTTCACCAGCAGATGATGCGGTCTTGCCCCACCCAGGTTAGACAAAGTGGGGTACTTCAAGGTATGCTGGCATAAGGTGTTAAGTTATACAGTTATAAAAATGATTGCCTTTGCTATAGATAATTACACGTGCAGGCAGAAGGCGCATTCGTTCCATGTATGGTTTTGCATTATTCTTTTATTTAATTGACCCTTTTACTAATCAGATCCTCTTGCGGATTTCTAAAGAACTAGCATAACACCTTTAACGCCACTCTGGCCCCAGCCCTGAATAGAACGGCGCTTTCAGCACATAAATAAGTTGCACATGATGTAGCCAGCATGCACAGTCTGCTCGTGAAGGTATCTTTACATCATTAATACATACTAATTCAATTAGGCCTATCTTACTGCTGAAATTATATTGTCATTATTACATTATAACTAAGAGTGCAATTATCCCTAACACGTTACCTTAATTTTTCGTTTAATTCTTCTTGTTATTTTTTCTTTAAGTTTCAACCGATGTAAAAGTTTTCATTTATTAATAACGCCAGGACAATGTTCTTTTCGCCGTAAGATAGGACTAATCTAATTAGTACTGTATCTATTAATGATGTAACGATAGCTTTCACGAGCAGATTGCACAGGCTGGCTACGTCATGTGCAACTTATCTATGCGCTGAAAGCGCCATTCTCTGCAGGGCTGGGGCCAGAGCAGCGTTAAAGGTACCGGCGCCGATGGTTGAGAGGTTTACGCGTTTGGCTCTCGATCCTAACTAGCGGGGTTCGTGCTTCTGTGCTTCAAGTTTAAGATATTTTGAACAGTCTCGGAATAGCAACGATTAGCGCAAACCCCTTCAACATAAAAATTGGAATTTTTGTCTCAATGAATTATGCACTGTGACCTTAAATCAGATTTTAAAGACCGTCCAGTTATTAGATAGACGTGAATTTGTTCAGACAACTTGTTCAGCATGTGGTGAAGACTATTTGAGCTAAATTTCATCAATATCAATTCAATTCTTTACCCTGCAGTTAGTACATTGTACCATTTGGAAGGTGGGATCAACATACAAATTAAGTCAGATTATGCAGTCTGGTCATGATGAATATCTATTGTGCAGTTGTAGCTAACAGGACACCCATTTCGATCCAATTCAACAACCCGTTTCTTCATCTCCAATAGAATGTTTGGTTTTTTGACCCATAGCTTCAATATTGTAGCATTACTATCATAGGAATATCATAGCATTCCTGTTGTGCAGTTGAAGCTATAGGCAAAAAAAAACGAGTATAAGTGAACGAGTTTCCGGAAGACACTCGTGTTTCGAAGTGAATTATTCAATATTCAAAATTTAAAATCATAATTTGGGAAATTTTAGATATTTGTCATGGAAAAAATAGTAATATGTGTCTTATTACCATACAGTATGTTCAAGCAAGTTAATGAACCTTAACCCTGAATTGACCTGTTGTAAAAGTTGTTTGACCTTGAGTCAAAACTTCAGGTTGAACTTTCAACCTCCAAATTTATTCCACATATTTTATTTAGTCTTTTAATTTGAAATTTAAATTTTCAAATTAAAAACTCAATTTAGTTCAAATTGTTTTAAATCTGTATGATAAATTTGTGAATTGTAAATTGATTCGCGTCTAGCATCATGTATAAATTGACAGCAAAAGTATTGAGACCAGATAATTTTAATTATATTTTTTTTATTGTTTGTTTTTTTCTTTCAGCTTGCACAATGGGAAAAAAAACCTCCCAACAAAGGAGCGACCAGCGCCGCCGTAGTAAGGATCGTGACACCTGCAAGGCCGCGGGGCCGACCCCCTCCAAGGCCGCAAGGCCGACCCCCTCAAAGTCCGCGGGGCCGACCACCTCCAAGGCCGTGGGACCGATCCCCTCCTAGTCCACGGGGCCGACCCCCTCCAAGGCCGCGGGGCCGACCCCCTGCAAGTCCGTGGGGCTGACCCCCTCTAAGGCCGTGGGGCCGACCCCTCCAATTCCGCGGGGCCGACCCCCTCCAATTCCGCGGGGCCGACCACCTCCAAGGCCATGGGACCGTATCCCTCAAAGGCCGCGGGGCCGACCCCCTCCAAGTCCGCGGGGCCGACCCCCTCCAAGTCCGCGAGCCGACCCCCTCCAAAGCCACGGAAC
>JAQGAO010006757.1:0-11942 GCA_034697705.1 Ommatoiulus sabulosus | reverse complement strand
CTGAGTGTTGCCAAAAAATTTCGGAGCAATCGGACGTGTGGATGAAAATATCCTAGGTAATAACCAAATCCAAGATGAACGCGTTTTCTTCTTTATATATTAAATGGATTTATTTTTGCATATTTAGTTGGTATTATTGATAATCTAGCTGCTATACGGCGCATGAGTACATCTCCAGTGGAGCGAGGAACATTGGCTTTTGCATTTACAGTGTATGTGGATGCCAGCACCAGAAGCACTGCCAGATAGAATTCACCATTTTCTCTGAGACTGATGGAATCTTTGGCTGAATTCTATGAAAAATGCTCAATTTGATAGTGGCAAGGGGCGGATGGGTAAAAGAGAAGACACTTAGGAAGAGACCCAAGCAATATTCACCATACGCAGTTGATATGATGAATCTGCCATCATCGAAACAACTATGCAGTAGACCCAAGATGGCGCCATACTTATTGAAACGCACAACAGATTGTAGAGCAATTTGAGCAAAGCTACATGCAATTCAGGACATATTAACAAGGCTCCCAATTTTTAGTTGCTAGTCATCAACGAAATGTATGGGCCATGCACGAGCTGTGCAGTGTTCAACGACATGAAACGAACAGCTGGAAGCAAGTTCCGCCCTTGATGGAATTTCCGTTTTCCCCAAGCACATCCTTTCGAATCAGACATCTGTCGGGTTCCAAGTTGGAGGAATATCCGTTATGGAAATGTAACATGCAAATACATGTAACATCTAAAGGCATGTTTTTTAGGATTCCTATTGATTATTTCCTTGACACGTCAAATTGACATGCTTCCATGAAATCGTGTACAACGATCGAAGGTCATGTCTGGGTTTGGACTAGACCTACGTACATATTTCATGTAACATGTACAGCGTATTTTTTTAAACATTCCATAGCTTTTTAAGACTTCTAAGTGTTCTACGTGTATAATATCAACTTGAGAGAAAATCGTTAAGATGGGTTGTGGATTTTGACGGTTTTTCTAATAAATTTTTCAAAATATTCATTTTGACGTAGAAGTACGTCTTTCTCCGATTAAAATGTACATACTGTATATACAGTAAATGAAAAATGTCCGATCTTTGTCCGAAAATGGGACATTCGTTAAAATGTTGATGACGTCACTTATTAAAATTCTGAAGACGACGTCATTCATAAGAGTTCTGATGAAAACGTGATTCAAATACTGATGACGTCACACATTTAAATTCTGGTGATGTCGCTCATATAAATTTTGTTGACGTCATTCATTTAAACTCTGATGAAGATGATGACACAATTCATTTAAATTCTGATGATGATGACGTAACTCATTTACATTCTGGTGATGATGACGTAACTTATAAAATGTTGATGACGTCGTGCTGATGATGTCACACGTTTAAATTCTGATGATGACGTAACTCATTTACATTCTGGTGATGATGACGTAACTTATAGAATGTTGATGACGTCGTCATTCAAATACTGATGATGTCGCTCGTTTAAATTTTAAGGAGGTTATCGTTCATATAAATTCTGATGATGATGAAGTCACTTATTAAAATTCTGATGCCATCATTCATAAGAGTTCTGATGACGACGTCATTCAAATACTGATAAAGCCACTCATTTAAATTCTGATGATACGTCACACATTTAAATTCTGATGATATGTCACACATTTAAATTCTGATGATGTCACACATTTAAATTCTGATGATACGTCACACATTTAAATTCTGATGAAATGTCAAACATTTAAATTCTGATGATGTCACATTTAAATTCTGATGATTTTAAATGAGTGACGTCATCAGAATTTGAATGAAAGACGTCATCAGAACTTTTATGAATGACGTCTTTCCTTACATTCCGATGATGACGTCATTCCTTACATTCTGATGATGACGTCATTCCTTACATTCTGAAGATGACCTTCATTCACTATACAGTCCTACTTTTTCTCTTTACTAATTCCAGCAGAAGTTCACATGTTTCATCTTAGGGTGGGAGCAGGGTGAAGCTTGTTTCTAGTAGCTGATAACCAGTGTCGCTTAGTGGTATGCGTCTGCAACACCACTAAGCGACACTGGTTCGAAATAGGTTAGCAAGGGACTGGAATAAGCTTCACCCTGCTCCCACCCATACGTTGTATTGCTTTAGAATAGTTATACTTGCATTAACCCTGAATCGTTCATTTCAAAAATAACCATGAATGAGCTTTAACATATTTCAAGTGTTTAATTGTTGTACCGTGCATCTCTTAATTGATGTATTTTAATAATTATGTAAAATAAATCATTCATGTTCATCAGCCGTCTACAGCATAGACTAAATATGGACGTTACAATGAACATTTCCAAAAAAATATGACGCTAAATATCTGCCTTGTCGTTATCATAATTCGGCAATTATTAATGCATGTGTATTTATTGCGGGCGTTGCCAAGGTTACCACATGCCTATTCAAAAGTTTTGTTCAGGATAATAATCTGCATTGTTGCTGGTTCATTTTTATCATCAGTTGTTGCAAAGGTCTATTCTACAGCAATAAAATGGAGCTTTTCACACAGCTCGGTTCTTTTTTTCTTTTCTTTCCCAAAAGATCATCGCTGAGTAAATCTTGCTCCGAACTACATTGTAGTTCGAACAAGTATACGATGAAAGGATTTATAGTCTACGATGGCAATCTATTACTCATGTCTCAAATACATGTATGATGGAGGAATGATGTTGCACGATGTCACATCATGCAAGGTGATAAGAATTACTGAATTACAAAATCAATGATCTTAAGAAAAGTATATATGTTCTCTACAACACCGTACACGATGACTGCAAAAGTACGATTCGTAATGCGTCTTTTTAGAGCACCCCAGCTTTGTCATTTTAATTGCAAAACTATTGGCAACTGCAAATAATGCAAACTGAATGAATATAATGGTTAAAAAATAATGAGATTAGTGTCATTATTTATAACGATTTACTTTAATAAAAAATGGCATTTTTAGCCAATAAATTCTGCGAGATTGCGATAATGTGAGGGAATAGAGGTTTTACATAATTTGCTTCGATTATTTCGGCAATTATATTTTTTTTGTTCACTGTTGAACGTTCGGTGTTTATTATTGTAATGTGTACTGTAGAAGAAAATTCTATTTCTCATGATGCTTTTTGTTCATAAATAATATTGGTATGAACTTTGTATAATATGGATTTAATTTAATAACAATAAAATCATTCAATCGAAAAACTGGGTAATTTCACGCTAATTTGATAATATGCTGCATTCTATAAATCAGCACGGATCAACATACAATTCCGTATACATGTACATGTATGTAAGGTGTAATCATACAGAAGCTTTACGAATGGCGCTTTTGGCAGTCGCAACAACGAAAACCTTCCGTAAATTTTGGATACCAATTAGCGGGTGGATTGCGCCAAAAGGACTATTCGTCTGAGTACAAAACCATGCTATAATCTGAAAATCGTGGGGGTCACAGTTTAAAACATGTACAAAAAAAACATTTGATAATTTTAAAAAATCACCTTTAGAAAAATTAACATCATGATAATATGAAGCATTTTGCAAAATCAACATTACAAAAATGTATAACATTTTGCAAAATCAACATTTGAAAACTGTCATATTTTTTGCAGAATCGACATTAGAAAAATGTCATTCATTTTGCAAAGTCGCCGTTATACAAATGTGAAACATTTTGCAAACTTAATAAACGTTGGAAAAAACCTCATACATTTTGCAGAATCAACATTAGAAAAATGTCATACATTTTGCAGAGTCGACATTATAAAAATGTGAAATATTTTGCAAACTTAACATTGGAAAAAACATCATACATTTTGCAGAATCAGCATTAGAAACCTGTCCTGCATTTTTCAGAATCAATATTAGAAAATTGTCCTACATTTTGCAGAATCAATATTAGAAAATTGTCCTACATTTTGCAGAATCAATATTAGAAAATATTTTCTGCATTTTGCAAAATCAACATCAGCAAAATGTCATAAATTTCATTTTTAACTGACTCAGTAAAATGTTGAATAGTTAGTAAAATCTACCATGGAAAATGTCAATAACTTGCTAAATAATGTTTAAGTACCTCTATTGCCTAGAGACAGCACAGATTATCTCCGTAACAGTAAAGACCATCACAAACACAAGTTCATATAGTCTCATGCAGTACTTTAACATGTAAAAATTTTCTCATGCCTCATTCATATACATGTACACTGTGTCCAGTACGTGAACCATCCTGGAGCAAGGATATTAGTCTAAAGCATTTGTTATATTACCTCGTATGAATAGAAAACCATCGAAATTAAGGATTAATATTCGCCACATGATTCATAAGTTGAGTATATATTGACTTCCATAATTTGTAAAAGTTTATTTTCCATTTTCAGTGGTGGAGGAGCATCTGGCGCACGCCCTTCGTTTGGCAAACGACTCCCCCAGCAACATGGTATGCGCAATTCGCCAAATAAAAGGTGAGAAGTTCATAGTCCATATTTAAATATGCTCGAAAAATCAGAGGTATTCACGCGGAGAACGATAATGGAATAGCAACTGCGTGGTCCAAAACCATGGATTTTCAATAAATCTGATTGCTGACTTCCAAGCCCTCATCGCGTGAGCTGCTCGCTGAGGTTTATGAATAAAATTAAGGTGAAATTATCATGAAAATGCCTCCAGTTGGCGCGAAGCTAAATGCACAGTCGTCAACTACTTTATGAAAAGCTTAAAATCGATTTCGATTAGGCCTAGTTGCCTTTTTTGCTAGCGTTGATGGCGCCACCAAAAAAAAATTAAATAAAAATTCACAAGCAGATAAAAGAGTTGTGTATGCGATGAATAGTTCAAGTACAAAAGATAAAATCCTCAGGAATGACTGTAAGATGATGCAGTACACCGCTGGCAAAACGTGTCAAATTAAACAGAAAATAATTGTCGTAAAATTCCCCCTTTTTATGATAATGAATAGAAACTTTTTTCCGTCAGGAAAATGCATTATCCCATACAGTGCGTCTGATCTTCTGCTTCAGGAACATTGCCTTGTCCATGAACATTTGCAGTTAAAATGCAATTTTTGAAAATGTCAGGTTAGCAAGCATTAAAAATCTTGTAAATTTATTACAAGCGCTAATTAGAGAGTCTCGTTTTGAGTCGCGATTTGCAGCAATGAAAATTTTTGGCATTTTTTAGAAACACGTAGCTCAATTTACTGTCAGCCATGCATTTATAACAATTTGTTGGACATTTTCCATCTAGCGGATGGCACGGGATGTATGTAATACAAAAACTAGCGCTTATGAAATTGGAACATGTTAAAAAAAAAACGTAAATCCTACACCTAAATAACGTTTCATCGACAGTTTTCTGTATATATTTTTGTTAAAAATTAACGTAAAAACTAACCAGACTTTTGAATCTTAGAGGAAAATGGCAGCAATGTTTTTAAATTTGGGCAACAAATATTCACATGTAAATAATATTTATCTATAACATAATATTTTCTTAGTTTTTATCATAAAAGGTAGCCTATAGGCCACATGCATCAAATTATACCTCATTCTTTAGGGTTTCCCATTAAATTTCAGTTTCAACTTTCCTGAATTTTCCAGATTTTTAATCACATTTCTTTGACCAATGACAATGTCAAAATTGACGTATGCCAATATTATTCACGATTTTGAAAAATTTTCACACGACAATATTCATTATTTTGAAAAATGTACTGATAATAATTTTGAAAAATCCAAAAATATTCATTATTTTGAAAAATGTACAGATAATAATTTTAAAAAATCCAAAATTCATATATTGAAAATGTTACAAATTTGTATGCGGGAAATGTAAGTGTGGCAAATTTGTACTCGGAAATTGTTGAAAATTTTGAAACTTTGTACTGTAAAAGTTTTAAAAAGCCTGCTAATGGGCCATGAGCTAACCACGTAGAAGCATTAAATTTGGACAGTGACAACATTAATACGTTGAATTTCTCTAACGTTTCGAGGTTTTCCAAGTCTGGGGGTCTGTTCTTCAAATGTACGCTGGTTTTTTCAATATTTTTTTAAGATTTACGAAAAAGAAACAAGAATTTCAGACAAAAGTGTATTGCAGCAATTTCTGCACTAAATGAAATTTTAATTTTGACATTAAATGATTGCATTTCTTGGGTGATTACTTGTTTTTTTACATATTCAGGCAAACTGAATTTCTTCTAATCTTATATCATAGACAAACACAAAGATGGCGCATGCCGTATCTGTTCGTAACGAACCTTGTTTAAGTTGTTTTGCGATAAGCTACCCTTTTATTTATCAAAATGTGAGCTTTTATATCAGTAATTTAAGAAAGTATGATGGCCTAGAGTCTTTAATTCATGTACAAGACGCTAATGCTTCCCCCTTATCATGATAAAAACAGAGTACAACTTCTTAAATCTTATGCCCCTCAGGTGGCAATTTTGATATGAAGAACTAACCCATAATGCTTAATTTCCATAATAGCATTATGATGTAATGGTAGTTCAACCTCAGCATGTATCCAAATGTAAAAATATCTAAACTCGTTGATTTCAACGTTTTCTCCGTGAATTCATTTCGTGTGGGATGAGCCAACTGCACTTGTTCGGTTTCTCCTTTTTTGCCTTTTGGGTAAGATCACTGATATAGAGTTAAGAGCATGGTTAAAGATTCATTCGGATATCTTTCTTGTCTATAAAACTGGGGTTAGCCAGAATAACATTTCTGGAAATGTCAAGAAGTAAAGATACTGATGGCTTAAGAATAAATCAAGATACGGAGGCTCCCAACATTTCTTAAGTCATAAAGAAAGATAAACGTTTTTAGGAAAACATTTTAATAAGAACAAAATTGTTCTAAATATGTTTTATGATTATAACAGCATTGTTATAAATATTCGTTTTGATAAAACAGCATTGATATAAATATGCGTTTTGATAAGAACAAAATTATTCTAAATAAGAGTTTTAATACGAACGCAATTGTTCTAAAAAAGCTAAACTTTGATAAGAACAAAATTGTTTTAAAAATATGCTTCTGGTAAAAACAACATTTGTTACATGTATGTTAATAAGAAAAACGTTGTTTTAAAATATAAGCATCTTGATAAGAGGAAAATTGTTTTAAAGAAAGATAGTTTGATAAGAAAATACTTTGATAAGAAAACAATTGTTGTAAAGAAAATGCTTTGATAAGAAAACAAATTGGACTAAAAAAGTTGGTTGATTCGGGAGATTTAGGGCGCACCGGCAGCTAACTAAAAGCGTGTTTTGACAAGAACATGTTTTTCTAAGGGAAAATGGTTTAGACACAAATATTATTCCGAATAAATGTTTTAATAAGAACCAAATTGCTCTGAGGAAAACTGTTTTAATAGAAACCTTTCCAGAACATTTCATCATAAGTAATAATTTCTGAAAACAAGCAACAAACATCAAGGATGTTGCTGATTAAATTGACTGGACGTCATGGACAAACAAAACCAATTGGGTTTCACATGAACACGTGATGCCATGAGTTTGAATGTTTCTTAGCTTATACAACAAAGCTACGGATTTGCCCCCAAATTATTCTACAAGCAAGAATATTTCGCCTAAGTTAATTAAAATTATGCGAAAAAGAGATAAAGAAAATAACATCGAAAAAATACAGTATTTACTCAAAATTCGTTTTGGATGATGCTTCAGTTGCCAACTCTTTGCCCAAATATACTCAGGACTGAATATACTTCTGTACTATAGTTTGACAAGAAAACCATGCAACCATGCAACCATTTTTTGTTAATATTTTAGGTTATTTACGGAACCATATTTACTTTTGAATTGAATTCAGAAAAAAAATTAATTCATTTAGGTCTTAAAAAATTCGAATAATCTTTTAATATCTTATGATATGGTTAAGATGCATTTCATCATTAAATGTTTAGGTAGAAAACAATGAAAACTGCATATATTAAAAAAATCGTAGAGATACGAAAACTGGTAGGCCTATATCAGCAAAAAAGTAATTTAATTTTTCCATTAGGCTCTATTCATTTTTATAATCAAGATTTATATTTCTAATCAAAATATTTGAAATAACAATCCTAAGATTACAATATAATTTCCGACCACATTCAAACAAACGACATCAATCCATCCGGCAAAGTTAAATATCAGGAGCTCTGGCAAAAACTCATTCAATTTATTAGTAGTACTGTAATTACTTCATGAAGTGTTCTGCAAATGAGCTAGTTCAAATCAACGAGAATGGCTTTTAGAATATATTAAAAGGCATTTGAATGATTGCATTGCAAACACTGCTTCTGAAAAATAACCGAAACATCGGTCCACATTGTTAGTTAGAAACCTGTCCAGTTAAAACTGGGCGTATATGCCATGTATAATTTTGGGTTACCGATTTATTCTATTTATCTATCAAAAATATAGAACTAGGAGAATTACCATAAGTGTACATAACTTCCAGAGATGTAATTCCCGAATCCTAATGATAATCTAGCTTATCAAGCATCAACATCAGCAATGTTTACCTTAATTAATAGAATCAAAATTCTAAGTTTCTAAACTTTTAGTAAAGTTATGATTAAAATTTCATATGCACGGATTCTGAATGGAAGAAAAACATGCAAATTACAATCGAATCTACAATGGAAGTCAAAATTTGTTCGTTTCAACCGAAGTTCGTGTTATCAGAGGTCATACAAAACAACATTTCAAAAATAAGAACTAAAGTTTCATCGAAGTTCCGACTAAATCCTACAACACAAACTGCATATTAATGTGAAGGTCCGGCAATTGTTATCTGGAACGTACTTTTTTCATCTATCTATATAAATAAAGAAGAGCTGTATGTTTCGGGCGTTGTGGATGGATGAAAGGATGCTTGCCTGGTTCCGGGGCCGCGCTTATGCGGAGCCCCGTAGTGTAATTACTTTTTTTTTTGTTTTGTACGTGATGACGCGAAACGCGTACAAAACGAAAACAAAAATCTTCTGCTACGGGGCTCCGTGAGTTTGGTGGTTCATTTATTAGACCTACTTCGTCGCTTTTACTCGATCGCTTCGTTCTATCGGTAAGTACAGCCCGGGCATGGCCGGACCGTCCAGCTAGTATTTTAACGTTTTAACGCGTTTAAAACGCGTGGTCCATGGTTTTGGACCACGCAGTTGCTATTCCATTATCGTTCTCCGCGTGAATTCCTCTAATTTTTCGAGCATATTTAAAATTCGTATAAAGCGAGTTCTTCTAAATGAAATTCTACTGTATAATACGATATGTGCATTAAAAAAGTTTGTAAAAAGATAAAAGAACTAAGTTACATAACTGCACACCGACTGCACTTAACAACGAATTTTTGGTTGTATGATCAGTAAATAAGTTCAATTTCAAACTCCAAATAAATTTAACGACATACGATCCGTAAATCTATCAAATTAAGGAATATGTTAAGGAATGTTCATAAATTTATTCTCATGCCATTAAATCAGAGTAGATATTCGGTCATCGTTTGATCGAATATGTTTTTCAAACAGTTCATTACCAGCTGACAGATGGAATTGTAATCCAATACAGTGGAACCTCATTAAGAAGAACTCGCTTTATACGAATTTCTGGTAGTGTATACGAACTCATTTTCATTCCCCGTCCTAGGGTATGGACTAATAATGTTAATTTCTCAGTTAAAGGTGAAATCCGAATTCCGATATTACAAATGTTCGGCTAAAACGAATGAATTTTCGAGTTTCCAACCATTCGCGCTATATTACGTTAAAACGAACTTTAGACCATATGAAAAAAGTACTCTTCAACGGGGAATTCCCCGATAAAAGTTGCATCGCCTTCTCAGTCATATACTGTACGTGGGGTAGGATTTCATCCAAACTTCGATGAAACTTTAGTTATTATCGTTGAATACAAACTACGATTTAAAGTTTAAACGAACATATTTTGACGTCTTTTGAAATTCGTCTTAACGAAATCTAACGAAATAGAAAAACATCCATTCTATTGATAGATTACTCTCCAAATCTGAACCCAATGTCGTAGGCCAAGTGACATTTCTCATCTTTTGATGAATTAATATTTTTAAAATGCTAATTACCCGATTTTATTTTATATGCTCTCCAGATATGTACTGCACTGTCATTATATTCCAATTTGTAATTGAAGAAAAAAGGGCAGCATTTCAATTTATTAAAAGCCGGAAGTAGACACGCCGTGCGCTTGTTGAGACTAATAATAGGGTTGAGGCTGATAAGCCATCGTTTTGCTAAGCCAATGATAACAAAGAAGCAGTCATGAAGGCAATTGCTAAACCGGAAAATGTCATTTGCTTTCAAAAACGCTCCATGGAATATTTATCCACCAAATCCGATGCAAAATCGTCGTTTTGCGTGAGGGGGCATAAAACGCTCGTGAACCGTGCAATATGATAAATTTCCCAATAAACGATAATAAAAAAAGTTAAAAACAGCTTGATCGCTGTTCGCCAGATGCTGCCAAAATTGAAAATATTGGTCGTCGCTATCAACTTGTGACGTTTCTGTTGAACCAGAATATCCCTTCTTCATGAAAGAGCATGATTGATTTTCATATAATGAGCAGTTTGAAACTCGACATTTAACGGCTCGGTTCTATTCCAGATGCCCAGTCTTACTGAAAGTCGAAGATTTACATGTACGTTTTCTGCAAACAACTGACTGGTGTACTTATTTTTTGCACTTTTTACAGACATAAATCCTGAGCACCCCAACGCAAATCTTTATCTCGATGTTATCAACACTGGAGAATCCAGCGCTGACAATCAGCCGCTCGTCGTACTCCAGGAAACATTCCAAGAAATGGTTAAGACGAAGTTCAAAGACAACAGCAGCAACCTGTTGCAGTTCAGGCAAGTACTCAAATTGTTGCATATCTCTTTGTGTCGAGTATTAATATTGCAATCGGAGATTAAAAAACAGGTCACTTGAATGTAACTTTGATGTATGAAAGAGTAAAAAATCCTAGCAGTTGCGCACTAAACATCATAGATGACACTGTCTACGTGGAAAACATTTAATACAACTCATAACCAAAAATTGGACAGCCATGGAAAAGCCAATCGAAGAATGAAAAACAGGCGACCCTTAAATGTCACTTTGATATAAGAAAAGTGTAGAAATCCCCCCATGAAGATAGTAGGATACCATATATGATGCACTAAGCATCAGCGAGAGAACAGAAACAGCATCAAGGGCCTAGCCTCCCTAACTGGGTTGGAACAAATATTTTTATTTTTATATATTTATTTTATTTTCTTTAACAAGAATACAAAGAAGGGACATTTCCCATCCTTAGTAGTTAGGTAACAAACTATGGTAGGCTTTAGCAATTCTGTAAAAGAACCAGAGGTTGGGTTCAACTAGCTTTGAGAAATATTGTTGTTGTAAGAGGATATCCTTAGGTATAGCCTTCATCTCTTTTGGTTTAGTTAAACGGAGTTGTGTGAAACGTAAATTGAGTGCATGCGAAAAGGAGGTGGATCCAGGATAGATTAGCATTGTCGCATAGCGTGCAGGTACTATGGGCGTTAATTTTAATGTGAGTAGGGGGATATAAAAGGAATATGGGTCTATTCAATGTTGCATGGAAAATGGTTTGAGGATGAATGGGGCTGGGGTGTCCAGGTAGGATTGTCTCCTGTTGCAGTCCAGTATCAGTCTTGAGTAGTGGCTATGCCTAGTAGAGTTAAGAATTCTTAAAAGGGTATTTTGTAGGTGCTCAGATGAGAGTTTATGCTTGACTGCTTGTTGGAGTCCTTTGATTTGGGCCTCGTTATATAAGGAGAAGATATTGTCGGTGTGCAACTAGCAGGTCTAGTTGTTAATAGCGACGGCCACTAGAGGTCGCCACCTCCCGTACTC
>JAQGAO010006756.1:0-11943 GCA_034697705.1 Ommatoiulus sabulosus | reverse complement strand
CACCTATGTTTCTATAACGACAAATTAAAATTGAGGATTTTTAATACAGGCGGTCTCATTCCCGTATATAGAAAACTGTTTTCGACGCGCAATCAGATTAATGCTCGGATATGTCAAATGCGGAGTTTACGCATTTCGTAAACATAATGACATTCGTTGAAATTGCAAAATCCATTTATTCAGCATTTTAATCAAAATTAATCAGCTTAATGCTTCGATACCAAAGCCGAGTTTCGCATTTCGTATAAGAACATGGACGCGTTCATTGAAATTCCAAATACGCGGGCTTCCCACGCATCCTCTTCGGACGTTCTTCGGAGATTAGTTTGGGCGGTGAAAGGCAATTAACGGGTCCTGGATAAATAAATGGCTGCTTACCGTAAACCGTGCACGCATCGCGCGAAAACAAAAGTAAGAAGAAAGTTTCGGCGGCGCCGGCTTCAGCGCTTTTATTAATAATAAAACGGCAGCACGGATGGAGCTAAAGAGAATAATTTTGTCTTCGGTTCCATTCGGCCCCCATCAGTCAGCATTTGGGAATTGGCTTTATTTACTCCGGGTGCAATCTGGGGTTGAGTGAATTATCGGAATCCGATGGCAACATATTGCGCGAGCTCGCTCGGGACAGACCCTGCACGCATCACGTCCAAACGCGCGCTACTCATTTACATTTTATGATATGCAAATCGCGTTGAATCTATCAAATGTTGCCATCAGATTTGGCGAACTTGGTGTGTACTCCCTCCTGCCGCTTACTTCTTAGCGTGGCTCCAGAAAAGACTCCAACGAAGGGGAAGAGGGGGGCCCTCGGGCGACGAGCGCTTTTCCCCCCACGAATTCGAATACAATATCCATGGAAATTCGAGTGAATTGCCTTTCCTCCACCCGGTACGCAAACAGAAGATTCCACGCGGACGAGGAAGGTTCGTACAGTCTGCTACAGACGCTCAACTCAGAGTATAGCACGTCGTTAGTTCACCCCCAATGACCGGGTCTAGCGTCCGGCCCACCAGAGGGGTTTCAGGGTAGCCACACAATTTTTATTTTCAATTGCCCTGACTTTTCCCGGACTAAAATCCAAAATTCCCTGACCAAAACTTACTCGTTAATGCATATCAATTTTTTTGTCATAATGAAAGATAAAATAACAATTGCAATGAGAAGCTTGGCAAAACAATAGATTCCCTGACCTGTGGCCACCCTGGGTTTGTGGCATCGTCAATGAGAATGATCAATCTATCTCTTCACATTTAGGAACGTTGCTCTTAAATCGTTCAGAATTGCAGTTTTCCCAGGTAAAATCATTCCATCCAACTGTAGCTTCAAAAAATTCTCAAGCTATTTTAACGGCAAACATAGGCATAATTATGAACAATTGTAAATTTACTCATAAAAACAATGAAATAATTGTCAACGGGATAACATTTGTCCTGCACACGTGTCATCCTGTTACACGTGTCCCCTACCATATGGCATTTAATTGCTGACTGTAGGGTACTGAGTTGAATTGAATTGAATATGTTGATAATATATCGCATCCCCCCAGAATGAAGAATTAATCCAAAATTTCGCACAACACTTTACGGGGCCGTACCACCACTCTAGTTAGTGTGATTTACAGCCACATTCGTACATTATCTGAATACCGCTAGTATTACGTGAATCATACGAATAACATACAGTATTACATGAATCTCAATCCCATCTATTATACATGTACATTGTACAACACATGGAAGCAGCCCCTTGAAACCTAGCAAACAGTACTAACACAAATGCTAGCAGTGATTGCCACAAATCAGGGGCAGCGGTCGAGAATTTCCGTTATCCATCACAACGCGATATCGACGACATCCTTTCTCAATCCAGTTAATGAATCTTTTGACAATCCTAATCACCGCGTTGAAGCAGTTACTGATTCTGATAATGCAGCGATAAATCCCCTTCCTGCCACCGTATTCGAAATATGGGGAACGAAACCCTGATGTTTCTTTTCCCGTCTTATTGAACCATCCCTCTAGACAAGAATGGAAATTCAAGATGTACGACTAGGTATTTTTTTCTCAATTTTCTTCCCTCGACGCGTGTTGAGGGGAAAGGGAGGAAAACGCGAGGAATTGCGCCACAAGTAGGTGCAAAGTAGAGCGACGACATCTTGTAACATCGCCCGTTCTTCCTCATGCCTGTCTGCAGTTCGGCATTTATTGTGTTTTATTAATGCTCAAACAAGTTTGGAAGTGAAATTGCGATTGACTGATTTAATATTGGAGTAGAGGGAAGAGGGAAAATGGGGGAAATGTCTGCGTTAAAACTCCTCCGAGGAAGGGGGAGCGAATAACTTCCATACGATGCGAGGGAAACCCATAAACAGCTGGCAAATGTCAAGAGAAATGAATCGTCTTCGAACACAATTTGAAAGCAGGGGTATGACACGAAACGAAGTTAGAGAAAAAAAAATCTGGATTCTCCAGTCGAAGGCATTTTTAATTCCTGATAGTCCCCCATCATTTTGCAAGATTTACCGAATTCAGAAAATCACGATGATTAAATTGCACGACCCTTCTATTGGAAGGTAGTAAGTTGAATTAACAGCCGAAGTATTAAAATTATTAAGTTCAAGAGGAAGACATTTTCAGGGGAACTTCCATGACCCTTGCTGATGGCCGGTTGCATCAACGAGTAAAAAGGTCAAACTTAAATCCCTTTAGTCACATGCAGTATAGTTCTGACGTGTAAAAAAGTACAAACTTCAATGTAAATCCCTTTACATGAAGTCACACGCAGTATATATAGACTGAATGGCCATTAAAGTCATTCAAATGAAGGAGCTTTTGAAGTGATTGATGCAACTGATGATATGAGTTATTAAGCTCATGAATGATTCCACTTGGAAAAACAAAAAGCTATAAGAAATTAAAAAAAATAACAGACATTTTTAGGATCCCTGTGCAGCATGCAGAGACCTGACTTTTCAAAAAATTGTGCTTATACTTTTCAGAGGATGCTGTTTTCAGACCTATTTTCTATGTGGTCAACGTTGACGAGTTCTTCACGGAAACAATCTAAACTCAGTGCTCGTAATAATAAATAAAATTAAAAAGTCGTTTAGATTCACCAAATGAAACTCGCGTCGACCGCTGCAGAATAATCTTATATTTTGAAATGCCAAACTTTCCCCGTTTACTATAAAAGCGATCACTAACCGAATTTATCTGTAGGCTATAGGATGCAGTATTTTGTAGATACGAGTCCTATAACTGACAATATAAAAGTTCTCATCAAAACTCTCTCATGACGTGTACGGAATTGAAGATCGCCTTCATGTTGTCATGGCTGTCAACAACGGGGACGACGCGAGTTTTGCTTCTAATACCAATCAGGAGGCACAAGTCACGTTTTCCAAGCAACGTTCTGTCATCGCAGCGCCACCTACGATCGCCCATCGATTCCGCACGTGCTCAGTATCAGGAAAGTGCATAAGGGGGAGTCAATGATCCTTAACGTCGTTAAGTAAGCACCGTGCCAAAATCCTCCGAAATCCGCGAGGCCGTTTGCGTTGACAGCACGGTTCCACTCGCATCCTCGTTAAGAATCCATTTCTCACGAGACCGTTTCCTTCTGCCAATCTTCATAATGGAGCAGAGATCCATCCAGCAATCTCTCATCGGAGCCGAATCCCGTCCATCAAACGCGCCGGCACAAAGGGAAGCAGAGTCATCATCCGAACAGATACATTTCTGTATATAAAGTATATCGGAGTTAAAAACGATTACGATAAAGAGAGCGAGAGAGACGCAAGCCGTGGATCAACAATGGCTAGAAAGATATCAAAAGGGAAGGGAAAAGGGATGCTGGAATTCTCCCCTCGGATGAAAAATACTCCAAAGTCACGCTGACGTCGTCGTCTGTCGAGTGGCAAAGGTCAAGTTTGTTGTCACGCGATTTTCCCCATTTCTTCCACACAAAAAACTTGCTGGAAAATCTGGCTATATCTATACCACGAGAGGCACCTTGTCGCTATAGGAGGTTGGAGATATACAAGGTGGAACAGAATAGAGAGCCACCCCATTTTTTTCTTTCCTGTTATAGAGTAAAACCTGTTAAGAGTGACCACCTAAAAAAATGTTATGTTGGTCACTGTACACAGTTGGCCACTATACAAAGAATGCGTGAATTACATTAAAATAATAAACATGTATACTGTACTTATACATGCTACTGTAATAAATGTAGTAAAAAACCACAAAACTAAAAAAGTACAGAATTATCATGTCCATGGGTTATAAAGAAAGATGTAATGTGACTCATGTGTTATCTGGTCACTTTATAAGGTACAGTGCACATTGACAATGTAAAAATTGCAAAAAAGACAACACACACTGGTCACTGTACACAATAGACAGGTGGTCTCTGGTCACCATACAGAGAATTTTTATACAGGAAATGTACACCAGAAAAAACAATACACTAAAAAGTGGTCAAGATAAACAGGTGGTCACTTTTCCAGGTTTTACTGTAGTCACGTAAATTCTATTTGTGCGGTTAAATAGGAAGTCATGTGTACTCTATCCAATGATGCTGTTACATTTGACCTACGACAATTGTTTCACGGAAACGTGTGCTCAAACGTTTTTACCGTAAAACCTAGGACAATATAATCAAATTAGGAAAAGGAAGAGCATGACTTGTTTGTATGTATGCAACTGGTTCCGTCTTCATTGGCAATTATTTGAAGTTGCTACAATGTTTTGAAAACAGGGTCAAACACCAATTGCTAGCTGGGTTGCAGCACACTTGCACTGCTGTGAAGCGAGCGTCATGCACCAGTGTGCTGCAGCACAGCTAGCAATAGTTGTTTGACCCTGTTTTCAAAACATTGTTGCAACTTCAAATAATTGCCAATGAAGACGAAACCAGTTGAATTCCGTTAACCGTCGCACTTATTATCGGAGTAAATGCCCAATTACACCTGCAGGGCGCCATTAGCAAAATCATTCAATGCGTGACGTCAATGCATCATTTAAAGATGACCCCCAGATGTATGAATACTAGCCGGATAAATTTATATAAGTATTGAAAGAAGTTATAGTAATATTCGCACACCGGATGGAGTAACCCGGGTAGTTTGAGGTACTCTGCACGTATACGGTGCATATATACGAGAGGTGATTGCGTGGTTTTCGTGCAGGGTTTAACTTTCGTGTCAAGTGTCTTCCAAAGTGATGGCGAAGTATCGCTCACGAGTCCATTCACGTTTGATTAATGGTCCTTTATTCGTAACTCCGTCATCCGTCCTTTAACGGCCCATTTAAAATGCACGCGCGCGAAACGTCAGTTGTGGTTCCTTTGAAACGGCATCGTATATACAGTATACCAAGATGGCCGCCGGACCGTGTTTTTGTTTTGCAGCCGTCGTCTAGCTATATACTCAATTCCGGGCGACGCTCGATGGAAAGTGGCTGCCATTTCATCTCCCCCTCGTCTAAACCATTAATAATGAAATGTTTTCATTCATCGCGAGCTCGCTTGTTGACGCTAGCAAGTGGAATTGTTGTCGGAACATGAAAATGCAAAATGCTGCCAATTCACTCATTGTCGTTTTTAATGCGTTGCCAGCAAGATGGCGGCCGAGCGCCGCTTCATTTATCACCCCGGCCCGCCTTATCTGACTCGAGTTTCTGCAAGGCTGCTGAGTGAAAAATGGCTGGAAATGCGATCCGACACGCGTTTCCGCACACGTGGAGCAACACGATGTCGCTTAAGAGCTTTTGCATTAAGACGTCACGCCGAGGACTCCGAATTGGAGAAGGAACACGCACGTGGGATGCCTTTAACTATCCGAGGAATTGAAATGACTAAACGTTACTTCTGTACCCATTAAATTGATTGGATGCTAATTTCTCTACCTACATCGGAATGACTTAGGGCTGATACGTGTACTGGAATGGCCGATTTCTCTACCCATTAGAATGATTGAATGCTGATTTCCCTATATATAACAATATTGAATGGCCTTTGATTTTTGTACTCGTATATAGAATAGATGAATGCTGATCTAAGCTGCAGTAGAGATCTCGGTGGGTTCAACACCTTTAAGTAATACCAGAGGATCCTCGGTTGGCTAAGCTAACGATCCCCCATGCAGACATCCCGTTGCAGTACTTGAGCCCACAAGGATGTTGTTGCCTCACCCTTTGAGCACTCGAGTCGATGGCAGACCACTCAGCTCCGCATTTACTTATCACGTACACTGTATATAAATGTGGAGCGTGCATTATAACGTTGTTTATACACGTTCGAGCGTAACGTCGGAGATAGGCGCGTAAAGAGTTATATTGGAAAGATAACGTCGGGGATAGCATCTGCAATTCCTTTCACGTTAAATGGCGTGGATGGTTCCACTTAAAGACTTCAACCAAAACTGGCACGGTTCATGAAATCCCAATAGATCCTTCAAAATATGCTCGAAATGCCAACGCCCTCAGTATCAGAAAGGGGTGAACTTTAAAGGAGACGGAGAAATGGGGTGAGAAAACCAGGCGAATAGCTATCAAATATAGCCCTAATCCGGAAGTGAATTAACGTCGGGGCCTTCCTTAAGTTCAACGTGATCCAAGCAAGGCGCTTCACCATAAAACATCGATTTACCGTACGCATTTAGCATGAGATTCATTCCGTCCAAATATTTTGTTAGCTTTGTAGAGAATTTACGACGGTCGAGACTCGAGACGAACGCCGCGATGTACACGTATACTATTAAAGACATTCAATTCAATTCTGTACCCTGCAGTCAGTACCATTTGACAGGGGAGAGGGGGGGGGAGGTCATCTTACAAATTAAGTCAGACTAAGCAGTCAGGTCATGATGGATCGTCGACCCCAACATCCCAATTTAGTTATATTTTCCGTATTTGGGACTTTATCGAGTAGGTTGGGATGGGAAGACGGTCATGGCCGATTTATAGGAACTATCTGAGCATTCGCCTGGAGGAATTGTGGGAAACCATGAAAAACCACAATCGAGGATAGCCGACCCGAGAATCGAACCCGAGTCTACGGAATGCAAGGCGAGAATGCTAACCTCTAAGGAATACAATGCTGAGCCCATGCTAACAATGGGCAATCGACAGATTCATCTAAGGGCTGATTATTTATTCTCGCAGCTCCTCGCCGCGTCAGCAGTGGCGCTCTCAGTCCTATTTTAGATTATATTGTATAATGTACATGTATATGTTCTTCATCGCATTTTCATAATTATTTAATAGAGGGACAAAGTGGAATTTTATATCACCAGCCATTCATCTACCAACAGAACGTGTCAGTTTGGCAACACAGCTTGTTGCTATGTTGCTTCAGGCTGGTGCAAAGGTTGCAAACAGGAAGTGGAAAGGCAGTGTTGCCAGACTGACACACTCTGTGACGCTTACACAAAGCTGGTTGCATCTAACGTCAGATTCAAACCAGCCCAAGTTTCTGCCCAACCTTTTCCAGGGTTCGCAAGTACGTGAACGGGGCAAGGCGTGTTGCGGGAAAAATCTGGTTCTAATTCCCACGTTCCAATTCAGAGTTCGCCCAGCGCAGATCTGCGAAATCGCAAAGCCCAGCGAGTATACGTGGAGGAGAACTATAATTTCGGCGGGAAGAGCAATTACGGGAATTACCGTGGAAACACGGAAAACGCAACCGCCGCACGTTCGCGACCATCAACGCAACGCCCATGCAAGCGTCCATTAGCGCGAGCGCCATGGCATCCGGGCACCGCTCAACGGCAACAATGGCCCGCAGATGGACGCCTAAGTATACAGTTTCCGAGCTGAGAGATCCAAAGGGGTGTGACCGCCATCGCGATTCATCCTCGCCCCTAACAAAGCCCTAATGATCACTCGGCCATCATTAGTTGGAAATAAATTGCGATTCCGTGATGAGGAAAAACATCTCGAAGCGATTGATTTTCCGTTAGTCAACACACCGAGCGACCAAGAGACAATGAAATGAAGGAAGGAAGGAAGGAACGAACAGACAAACAACAACAAAACGCCGAGTTACACCGAGCCGCCGTGCAGCGCCATTGGATATACATGTACCTACATAAGGCAAGGAATTCGGAATCCGAACATTCCAACCGGCATCAGCCAGGGAAGATATCTGAGCAATACCATGAAAAAGGAGCACGGCGTCGACGCAATGCAGAGGATGTTTGGAATTCGACGGTTTGCAATCTAATTCCTCGCGATTGTTTCCGACTTATGGGAGGCTAGGTTATGAGCATTGTTTCATCTGACTTCAGAAATGTCATACTCGATCCTATGTTCATGTATATTGTCTGAAAAAGCGAGCTGAAGATTGCCTTCGCTCCGGTTACCGGAAGTCACTGTTCTCACGAAATTAGGAGACTGAAGTACCGAATCGCTACATCGTGGGGTTTTCTGCGCATGCAGCATATACGCACGAGTGCAATATTCTCGTAAACTCTCCACGCAGTCGGCCCAACGTCGACTAAATGAAAACATCCCAAGAGGTTTTTCATATTTTTTTTCCTCAATACACGAAATCAAACTACTTTTATCAAATTTTTATTTAGGAAAAAAATGTGCGTGCTCGGTTTGACGCAACGTCAGGCTGCGATCCAATTAAGGTTGCCTTGTTTTTCGCAATACTCGACTTTCTAGGAAGCTATTCGCAATACTATAATCGAGGAATAGTATTGGTTCACGAGCATCGTTTTCCGAGGAAGTTCTAGAAATCCAAAGAATGTGGGAAGGAAAGTTTTTTTTTTGGTTATTGCTCACAGGCGAATGAATCATACCGCGTTGCTTTTTTTCTTTTTCAAGTGCTGCATTAAGGTTCTCGTTTTTGAAGATTTCGAATCAGGACAAATTCTCCCACAGGCATAAAATCAAGGCGAGCTATTTTGCTTCGGGAATGCAAAGGGAAACTATGCCGGAAGAAAAGTGATTGAATTCTGCATGGATTTGGCGCGCAACTGCGTAATGGAAAAAAAAGACGCAAAGCCGAACGATTCTTCGCACGCCGCAATGGGAAATCCCATCTGCGACCCACTTCGCTTTAGGAAAACACGATCAACGTAATAACTCGGAGAAACTTTATTTCAAAAATTTCGATTTTTATTCCGTAGTTTTCTCTCCTTCGGTAAACGAGTTCTCTCCCGGGGAATAATTCAATTTCAAAATTCAAAAGAAACATATGCCAATACTCGCCCGAGTCTATAGCTCCTTCGACGAAATTTCAACTTGGGTTTCCAACGCACTCGGTAATGTAAACCAAAAGCATAATTAAGGCGAACGCTAGCGCCATGGAAAGCAGAATCGACTTCGCTGGCCATTGCTCAACAAGCCACGTCTACACCGCAAGAAAGGATAATGAATCCGTTTGTTCAAACACCCTCCGGCTCCACCAAATCCCTCCGATGGCTTCGCAAACCTCATCAGTTCAATTTCCAACGTTCATTAGGTATTGTCATCGAGCATGTACAAATATATACGGCCGCAGACGCTACGGACCCCGCGGGCGTCATATCGCATTCGAAATGCAACACTTTCTCCGATCAAAGTAAATGAGAATTCCACATCATCCCCTTTCCCGTATTTTGCGTGGAAATGAAAAACCTACTTCTCCGATGCACTATATAATGACTCCATTTCTGGGAGTACAGCACGGTAAACATCTACGAATAAAAATAAAATTAAATCCAAGTTTTCCCCGTAATTCTGATATCTTCTCGGAGGAAAATTACAAAAAGCGAAACAAATGGAATATAATTTCATATCCGGATATACAGTATAATGTATATTATAGGTACAGTACATGTTCACTCAAGCTCATGTACATAATACACTGTACATGTATAATTCAGGAACGATCGATCCACGATCATCGAGGAATCACCAAACCAAACCTAAAAACCACAAACTCCAAACTTTCAAAGTGAACTATAGCTTCTAAAAAAATTAATACAAACTATAGTTTTGCAAAATCTGAGCGACGACGGACGAAAACACGATAGATACGATATGCTGTCACTTGCAGTATCATCGATATCGTGCAGACGAAGCGTTGATAGCAGCGCCACCGCCAAAATGTTTGGCTATTTCCCTTTCATCTCACCGACACTCGACGGGAACGCCAAACTCAGTTCGCAGACTTGATTTTCTAGTTTATAGTTGGGCAAAAACAGTTTGCTACGTCATTTTTTTTCGCTGCCACAAGCCAGGAAAGTTTCAAGTTTGGAGTTTTTAGTTTTGGTTTGGTGATAGTGTGTATCCGACTTAAGATTACCCATGACCGATCAATGATGAAATGATTATTTCGAAGATACGTTGTAGGGCTCAGAAACCATCGCTTCTATTTAAAACATCTTTCGTTAGATGGAGCCACATCGCCCTCAATTCATTCGAAAGGCAGCTTTAATAATATTACTCCCCCTAAAATAAAATATACACGTCAAGACCTAAATTCCGAGATGTACAGCCAAATCATGCATCTACGACGTTTACTCACTTCCAAACTGGTTTTAAAGAGTTCGAGGTTAGCGGGTTAACCAGATTTTCGTGCAATATCGGCCATTTTTATGCATTACAAAAAATACAAATCTACATGTATGTCGTGGGAAACCAGCAATTAGACACGTACCGCCGTAATTCAAACTAGAAATTTCACCTCTTATTTGGACTTATCTGCATACACAATGGAAAAAACAACCTGTTGTTCGTCCCCCTCAACTGGGAGACTAAGGGGTCAATGAACTTCAAGGCAGCCATGTTGTGTGAGCGAGATCAGCCATGTGGAAAACGAGTCATGAAAGGGGTGCCAGAGTAATTAACGCCGGCGCTTACAGTCCTATAAACTCCGATTTATACAATCTAATTCACGGTATAGCAATGATGTAAATACAGGGGTAATTAAAACTAATTGTACCCTTTGACAGTAACGAAATCAAAACTTCCGCTTATTCATCGCAGACTGTTGGTTAATTTATTCAGCTCATGAACGGAGACATGAACTTACGTGCCACCCGATCCATAAAAATCTCACAGCGGACGTTTGGCAGCCCAGAATCTCTATGCTGACGGCGCACTTGTCAATAGATGGCGCAGCCGATCACTTAATTTGCCCAGGGCAAGATGCGCCCTCTACAACCGCACGTACGTACTAAGGTATGCAAGTGAAAATATAGTCAATGAGTAAAACAATGAACAAAATTATCCTAACTATATCCAAACAGGTAGTTCAAAAATAAGGGTTATTTGTCATTTTCATATTTTGCCTTCATCGCGTAACCAGTCATCTTCTAATTACCGTAATATGGAAAGTACACGTATTGTGTCAATCTTAGTGCCAGGGGCGTATAGGTATGAATTTTCATTGAGAACAGAAACAGCATCGAGCGTTTAGCCTCGCTAGCTGGTTTTGAATAAATGTTTTTATTGGTCTTTAACAAGATACAAAAAAGGACATTTCCCGTCCTTAGGGGTTAGTTAACAAACAATGGTAGGCTTTAGCGATTCGGTAAAAAAGCCAAAGGTTGGGTTCGACTAGCGTTGAGAAATATTGTTGTTGTAGGAGGTTATGTATGAATTTTCATTGGTGGGTGGAGGGTTGTATCCATTTAGTACCCATTACGTACGCTCATACCCAGCGCCATCTATGACGAATTTAGGAAAGACACTGAGGTGACAGTGCCTTGTAACTTGCGAAAGTTGGGAGTACCCTCGCGACTGCAGCGCCTCCAGTGAAGGGGTAAAGGAAATGCTGCCATTCAGATTTTAAATTCCAAGGGTAGTGATCTGTTGTTTAAGGCCAGAGCAGGGTCTCTTGAGACCAATTCAAGGACAATACACTGGAATGGGGGCCGCCAGGAATGCCCACTTTGCTCTGCTCCGGTGGAGAATGTGGAGCATGTTGTAAAGAACTGCGCAAAACTAG
>JAQGAO010006755.1:0-11944 GCA_034697705.1 Ommatoiulus sabulosus | reverse complement strand
GATAATCGACACAAAACCTATATGATCCGTCTTTTTTTTTGACTATCACTACCGGGCTGGAATAGGGGCTATTACTCTGGACAATGACATTCTGCTCTAACATCTCCGCAACCTCCTTTTGAACAATTTCTCGTACCAGTGGGGACGTCCGCCTCAGCGCATGAAACGTAGGTTTAGCTCCTTTAGTATCAATATAATGCAGTGACAAATCACTCATCCGGAATTCCGACATCGACAATGCGAATATTCTCCGGTACTGACAGAGCAATTTAACTAATGGCTCACGCTGTTCCTCTGACAAAAGTGGATTAACATTTAACATAGACAATAAAGTCTCATGATCATTATCCTCTAATTTTTCCTTATCTCTATTTGTGTTTCCTTCAAAGGCTACTATATCATCCTGATCCTGTAACGGATATGTTAATGCCATTACTTGGCCTCCCTTCAAATGTACCTCCTCAGGTGTAGAATTTATAACCTGAAATGGTCTAGGTTCAGGGCCCTGTGATAAAAAAACACCATACGCAGATCTAACATCTGTAGCCATTTTCTGAGAAGGAACAACCATCATTCGCTCTCCTACTGGGACTGATTTAGGCACCCAACATTTAGGGAAAGAAACTGTAAACGGTGCTAATGTCACCGGTTCCATCAATGTTATAGGGACAGCCTCTACCCTCAAAACCATAGGTGTATCTTCATCTGGAAATTCTGCTAATTTTGTCAAACCCGCCAAAGCCACGGGATTTTCCATATACTGCGGATGATTCTCCTCCGCCTCTTGTATGGTATACTGTTTATTTAAATCGTTACCAAAACAAATGGTTTTTGGCACCGGCAAGTAAGTTAAGCCCTTCTCATCGATAAAATCCTTTCCTAAAATCATCGGCACCGGCAATGTAGGTGCAACCACAAATGAGTATACAAAACGCTCACCCAGTAAATAAAAATCCATTTCCGTAGCCTTAGATTCCGAGGAAATTCCCCCATGGATATCCTCATACAAATGAATATCCTTTCCTGACAAATTAGAAGCTACCAAATTAAATGCCTGCATTGCCGAAGGATGTATAAAAGTCGCACATGAACCTAAATCGTACGTTGCCTTAATGATCTTATTATTACATGCCAAATTAATTTTTAATAATTTTGCAGGCGGTGAACGTTTCACGTACACCGTTAATGCTGGTTGAGGCCCTGATGACCTCGCAAACGGGCAGTCCTTCTGAAAATGACCATCCCTTTTGCATCCATGACAACGTATGCCTGATGCACTATTTTGACTTTGAGAAGAGTTTGAAGGCTCTTTAGGTGGCGAACGAATCGCTCTGTTTCCAGGCTGACGACCATCCGTACCCAATCTTTGATAATTTAGGTTTTGATATCCCCGATAATTCTGATTATTCGAATTTTGATTAGTATATGTGCTAGAACCCTGTCCAGGCTTTACGTTATTTGTATTATACGGAATCTTATTTATTTTATGCATAATCTGTCTAAATTGATACAAAGGATAATTAAGGTTACACATCATGTACCTTTGTAGGCCTGGATTAAGCCCTTTAATCAAATGATCTTTAATACACTCCTCCGACATTACAGGATTTACCCGTTGACATAGATGTTCAACATCAGCCATATAATCTAAAAGAGTCTCATTATAACCGTGCTTTCGTAACGCTAATTTTGTAGCCAAAGCAGAAGGTCTATTACCATCTGAAAAATATGATAAGAATTGAAATCTAAACTGATGCCAAGGAACTGTTGATAATCTAGCACCATAATTATGCCCCCATTTAGCAGCCGCACCTGACAACTTCATACGCAACTGTTGCGGCCATAAATTCTGATCATACCGATCATTCTGCACTGCTAATTCAAATGTTTGTAAAAATAATATTGGGTCCGAAGATCCATCATACATCGGTACCTTATCTACACTCGAATGAACAATAAGCGGAGCACTACTATAACCATTTCCCTGAGGATTTACATATCCAAACCCCCCGGGAGCGATAGGTGCAACATTAGGCGCAGCAAAATTTTGTATAAAAGGTTGCGCTTGGGCGTGCATTCCCCCCGGGTCGGAAAAATTCTGCATACCGAAGGACATTCCCGAAAATTGCCCATTCGGGCTTAAGTTCAAGGGTACCCCAAATCTACGAAACATAGCCACCGCTGAACTAAATATAAAATCTCTTTTTTCCAGAGGAACAGCTGGTGTTGATAACCAAGTTTCTAAAGATGCTAAAGTTTGACATATATCTAAAAATGACGGTTCGTAAAAAGGGCATATTGATGGCCTTTGAACTGGCTCACCAATTATAGGAGGAGGTTCCTCTAACTTCCGTTTTTTTGTTTTAATAGAATCTGCCGAAGTTTGAATATCCGGAGGTAATTGAATGTCAACCGGAAAGTGTACTTGTTCCCACGCTTTAGGAATTGGGTCACCCTCTAAAGGTTCATTCCAAGAAACTAATATCTGTGCCAACGCACTTTCTAAAATTGAAATTGGGGGTGTAACTGGCTTTGAAGCTATCCAATCATGGACATGGCGCACTGCGCAATGTAAATCATAAATTGCCTCGATAGGATCTAACTGAGGTAAGTTTATTTTTGCTGGACCCGCCGAAAGCGGAGTTTTATTTCGTTTATCTGTCATTGTCTGAGCTAAGGGAACGCTCGCACCTCCACCATGTGACGAGGTTCGGTATCCTGACCTAAGCAATACCGTCTTTCTGCTAGGGATAACTATTAAGGAAGACCAAACTAACCAATTAATGAATATAAGTTTTAATACCCTTCTAATATGGGGCAAACGCCAACATTTAGCAACAATACGAACGCATAAGCGTACAAATAAGAGCAACACGCTCAACGAGAACGGTCCGAGTTCAGGGTCGCCTTCGAGCAGTTCCCCTCGGGCCACGTTCTCAATAAAAGTAAACATACACTTTAAAACCCGACGTTATGCAAAAAGGAAAACAGCTTGGGGCGCAACAGGCGTCCCTCAAGCCACATACATACATCCGCACTCTCACAACATAATCCATACGGTATTCAACCTCAACCCGCGCATTGACAACATGTCTCTAGGACTACGGAACACCAAAAGCTCTCCGAGACCTTTCTGTCTCTTCTTTTGTATCTAACCCCTAGCGTCAATTCCACGCCCTTGGCGCACTTCGCGCCAAGGAATGCATTTGCGCAATTTGTGCAACTGCTCAAGGAATGCGCTTACGCAATTCGCGTAACGCATTACATCATGAATAGGTATTCATGACACCCCCCCTCTAGGCTTCTGGTACTCCGTAACAGACCAAAATCAAAATATCCGCGAAACAATCATACAATTAAATCCAAACTGTTCGAAAAAAACACAACGAAAAAAATCTCCACTGTCTATAATCAGCAAATTAATTAAAAACGCACGGGAATATCCTCCCCAACTCTGCCAGCTAAAGCCCTCTCTCTTCGCTCCTGAGACCTCCACGAGAAGCAGCCATGACGTAAATAATAGGAGAGATCCCATAGATCATCCTTGGGGTCCAAATTGCGTCCTACAAACAAGGGCAATGGGTCCGGGAAACCCCTTGCTGACACCACAAAGTTCGGGAATGGATCATCTCCCCAAACCGTCGTATACTGGACTCCTTCTTTATCCGGCGGAAGCCAGCCACAACAACGCAATTCCGCACGAAAGTACTGCAGCGCCCGCTTCCGCGTCGCATAATTTCCATAAAACATGGACAATGGTGGGCTTGGCAATTGCCGAGCTAAAGGCATAAGCAATAAGCCATGTCCAAACCGCTGCAAGGATGGCACCAACTGTTCCAGGAAATCCTCTTGCATCGAAGTTCTGATGGTCCGAGTTTGCACTGTACTGCCATACCTTCCCACTCTTCTATTCAGTCCATCGTCTGCCGATGACAACGTGCCGTACCGATGCGGATATTGGCTTTTTAAGCCCAATGTCTGCGCCGTCCAAATAGCTTCATCATCAGGGACGATTGAAGCATCGCCCACCGGCCCCAGCAACTGATACCGAGCCAACTTACAGTACGCCAATGCCGTGTCCGATTTCAAAAATTCTGGGAACGGCGAAAATGATTTTGCAACTAATTGTTCCGGAATTTCTTTTTGTGGGCGGCGAAACAACTCACTGAACTCTCTACCGGAGACCTTCTGCTGCAATTTCAAGTCCAGCGCCGAACTGCGCCAAACAACAACATCATTCGCTGCCGCCATTTCTTCGTCGATCTCACGCACTAAATTAGACATTGATCTGGCGAGGACATGCCCTTGCCGAGCTGGCGAGTTATGTCTAAAATGCACTGTCTCTTCTAGTAATTCCAACTCATCCGCAATTGAAATTACCTTCTCATAATACGGCAGACAGACCAGTCCTTTTTTCTTCGGCGAATTCGCCATAGCCTCCTCCTCGATACGAACGAACACAGCCTGGGACTGTTCGCAACGTGGGGACACAACATCCTCATCGGACAACTGATATGGAACCGATCTCGGACCCACTGGTGAGCGTAAAAACGCGATGTCTGCCAACGAAAAATCGTGCAGGCCTCCACTTAACTTTCGTTCGGCCATATCCTTTTTTGGTGACAAAAAACAACTTTTTTCTTTATCGTATCGCAAACGCGATTCAAACTGCGTACCACAACGTTCCCACGTGCTATCTGCCAACGACTGTCGTCTCTTTGTGTCGTTCTTTGTTTGCAGCGCCCCCTGCTGATCCACAAAACCCACGTGCTCTGGCCGTGCTATATAGCGCTTCAGGTTGCTGACGTGGGCTAAAATTGGCGGTACCTTCGACCGGTTCAAATCACGAATACGATAGTTCACATCCGATTCCCTCGCGACCACTACATATGGACCTTTAAACGGCACCTTCAGCTTGCCTTTTCCTTGTTTAGCCGGCGCGAGATCTCGCAGCACCACCAAGTCATTTATTTGAAGATCCATTGCCTGATGCCGCTGATCAAATCTGATCTTCTGTCGCTGTTGATTATCTCGCAGACGATCGTTTGCCTGTCCCCGGGCATGCTCTATCGTGAAAGTCTCAGGAACGACAATATTAGAAGGAAACAAATTATTAACAGGTAAGGCAGGATGAAACCCGTGCATTAAATAAAATGGGGAATAACCCAATGACGACTGAATTGAAAAATTATAACTTGCAACCGCGGTATCCACAAATTGAGTCCAATCTTTCACTGCTTTAGCTTCCATAAACTGTATTCGGATGGTCGTCATCAACGTCTGTATCACTCTTTCTGCCAGACCATCAGCCTGCTGATGATATGGCGCTGAACATCGGTGTAAAATGCCGTATTCCTGTATAAAATCCTTAAAAACATTGCTAGTCTGTGGAGATCCACTATCCGAAATCAAATGACTTGGTACGCCAAAACGCGCTATTAACTTTTGAAAAAATCCCACCAAAGTGGATGCGTTCTGTTTTCTCACAGGTGCTGCCACACAAAAACGTGTGGCATAATCGATTGCCACTACGATGTAAACATTACCTGCTTTAGCTGCCGGTAACGGCCCAACAAAGTCAAAGCCCCACTTTTTTCCGGGACTTGACACTTCGATTGGTTCCAATAGCCCATTCGGCTTGTGTCGTGGCCATTTTACCATCTGACACACATGGCATGATTCAATATACTGGGAGATGGAACGCCTCCACCCTGGCCAATAATATGATTATGATACTAATGCAACTGTACGTGACATCCCAAAATGTCCTGCATATTGGTCGTCATAGCATGCTGCCATCACCTGTTCTCGCAAATGCGATGGTACCACTATTAACAATCGTGGAGGATCAACAGGTGCCATATAATATAATAACCCATTCAGGACAACATAACCTCTTTGCTGCTGGGCATCTTGGGGAGTGTATCGAGCCAACAAGTTCCTTATTTCCAAATCCTTAGACTGTTCTTCATGAATATCAACCGAATGTAATAGAAATAAATAAGCGTCATCATCGCTTTCTTGAGGTAACGCGACTGTTGGAAATCTACTAAGACAGTCCGCGTTTTTGTGTAAACCTCCTTTTCGATATCTAATTTCGTATTGAAATTCTTCAAGTTTTGTAATCCAACGCCCCAACCTAGAAGATGGGTCTTTCAAATTTCGAAGGTAACACAATGTGTGATGATCAGTCACAATAACAAAAGGATTTTGGAATAAATAATGTCGAAACTTGTCGACTGCTCACACTATTGCCAACGCTTCAAGCTCAGTAACCGTATATCGTGATTCAGGTCCTGACAATGTTCTACTGGCATATGCCACAACGCGCTGCCCTTCACCTGTACCCTGTTGCAATACTGCGCCTAACCCCAACAAACATGCATCGGTATATAACGTAAGTGGTGCTTTTGGATCCCACATCGTCAATACGGGGGCCGAGGTTAAAGCCTTTTTTAGCAGATTAAAAGCCTCCAAACATTGTTCCGACCACACAAATTTATTCTTTTCACATGTCAAAGCTATCAAGGGGGCAGCTATCTTTGAAAAACCTAATATAAACCTACGGTAATATCCTGCCAACCCCAAAAAACTTCTCACATCAGTTCTACTCTTTGGGGTTGGAAATGAGGCAACTGCCACTACTTTCTCGGGATCTACTGACACCCCTGTACCGCTTACTAAGTGGCCTAAATACTTTACCTCCTTATAGGCAAAAAAACACTTTTTCGGTCTCAACCGCAGATTATGTTGATCCAAAACTTTAAAAACGTTTTCCAAATGATCTAAAAAAATTAAAAAAGTCTTCGCAAACACTATAATATCGTCTAAATAGACCAAACATTGTTCCCATTTTAAGTGGAACAATGCCTGGTCTAATCCTCGCTGCATCGTTGCAGGCGCATTGCATAACCCAAAGGGCATACGTAAAAACTCATAGTGGCCTTCACAACAAGAGAAGGCCGTTTTTTCTCTATCTTGTGTTGCCATAGGGAGCTGCCAATAGCCACTCATAAGGTCCAGAGTGGCAAACCACTCTGAGCCTTGTAATGAGTCAAGAGCATCGTCTATCCTTGGAATTGGATAGCTATCCACCCGGGTACTAGCGTTTAATTGTCGATAATCGACACAACCTATATGATCCGTCTTTTTTTTTAACTATCACTACCGGGCTGGAATAGGGGCTATTACTCTGAACAATGACATTCTGCTCCAGCATTTCTGCAACCTCCTTCTGAACAATTTCCCGTACCAATGGTGACGTCCGCCTTGGCGGCTGAAACGTGGGTTTAGCTCCCTTGGTATCAATATAATGAGGTGACAGATCACTCATCCGAAATTCCGATGTCGACAATGCAAATATTCTCCGATACTGACAAAGCAATTTAACCAATGGATCACGTTGTTCCTCTGACAAAAGCGGATCAATATTTAACACAGACAATAAAGCCTGATGATCATTATCATTTAATACTTCCGCCTCTGTATTCCCCTTTCCCTCTAAGGAAACTATATCATCCTGATCCTGCAAGGGATATGTTAATGCCATCACTTGGCCTCCCTTTAAATGCACCTCCTCAGGTGTAGAATTTATCACCTGCAGTGGTCTAGGTTCCGGACCGCGTGATAAAAAAACACCATACGCAGATCTAACATCTGTAGCCATCTTCTGGGATGGAACGACCATCATTCGTTCTCCCACTGGGACTGACTTTGGCACCCAACACTTAGGAAAAGAAACTGTGAACGGTGCCAACGTCACCGGTTCCATCAATGTTATAGGTACTGCCTCTACTCTCAAAACCATGGGTGTATTCTCATCTGGAAATTCGGCCAATTTTGTTAAACCTGCCAAAGCTACGGGATTTTCCATATATTGCGGATGATTCTCTTCAATGAAATCCTTTCCCAATATCATCGGTACTGGCAATGTAGGTGCAACCACAAATGAAAACACAAATCGCTCACCTAATAGGAAGAAATCCATTTCTGTAGCCTTAGATTCCGATGAAATACCCCCAGGGATTTCCTCATACAAATGTATATCCTTTCCTGATAAATTCGACGCTACCAAATTGAATGCCTGCATTGCCGAAGGGTGTATAAAGGTCGCACACGACCCTGAATCATATGTCGCTTTAATAATCTTATTATTACACGCCAAATTATTTTTTAACAATTTTGCAGGGGGTGAACGCTTTACATACACCGTAAGTGCCGGTTGAGGGGCCGATGATTTTGCAAAAGGGCAGTCTTTCTGATAATGCCCATCCCTTTTACACCCATGACAACGTATACCTGATGCAGCACTTTGACCCTGTGAAGCATTAAAAGGCTCTCTAGGCGGTGAACGGCCCGTTCTATTTACAGGCTGACGGCCATCCGTGCCCAATCTTTGATAATTCAGGTTCTGATATCCCCGATAATTTTGACTATTTGAATTCTGATTAGTATATGAACCCGAACCCTGACTAGGCTTTGTATTATTTGCATTATATGGAATTTTATTTATTTTATGCATAATCTGTCTAAATTGATACAAAGGATAATTAAGATTACACATCATGTATCTTTGCAACCCCGGATTAAGACCTTTAATCAAATGATCCTTAATACACTCCTCAGACATTACAGGATTAACTCTTTGGCAAAGATGCTCAACATCCGCCACATATTCTAAAAGCGTCTCATTATAGCCATGCTTTCGCAGTGCCAACTTTGTAGCCAAAGCGGAAGGCTTATCACCCTCTGAAAAATAGGCTATAAATTGGAATCTAAATTGATGCCAAGGGACTGTTGATAATCGAGCGCCATAATTATGGCCCCACTTAGCCGCTGCACCTGATAGCTTCATACGCAATTGTTGCGGCGACAAATTTTGATCATACCGATCATTCTGAACTGCCAATTCAAATGTTTGCAAAAATAGAATTGGGTCCGAAGATCCATCATACATTGGTACCTTATCTACACTAGAATGAACAATAAACGGGGCATTCCCATAACAATTTCCTTGTGGATTTCCATATCCAAAACCAACGGGAGCAATCGGTGGCGCCATATGCGCATCATAATTTTGTCCAAAAAATGGACCTTGAGGTTGTACTCCCCCCGGATCAGGCAAATTCGACGCCTGTGGGGACATCCCCGGAATTTGCCCATTTGGACCCACATTCAAGGGAACTCCAAATCTACGAAACATAGCTACTGCTGACCCAAAAATAAAATCTCGTTTTTCCAAAGGAATTGCTGGTGTTGCTAACCAAGTTTCTAATGACGCCAATGTTTGGCATATATCCAAAAATGAAGGTTCATAGGAAAGACATGTAGACGATTTTTGAACAGGATCCGCAATTTTTCGAGGTGGATCCTCTAATTTCCGTTTCTTTGTCTTTGTTTGATCTGCTAAAAGTTGAACATCTGGAGGTAATTGAATATCTACCGGAAAATGTACTTGTTCCCACGCTTTAGGAGTTAGGTCACTTTCTAAAGGCTCATTCCTGGAAACTAATATTTGTGCTAACACATTTTCTACAATTGAAATTGGGGGTGTAACTGGTTTTGAAGCTAGCCAATCATGAACGTGGCGCACTGCGCAACGCAAATCAAATATCGCCTCAATCGGATCTAACTCAGGCAAATTTGCCTTCGAAGAACTCGCCAAAAGCGGAGTTTTATTTTGTTTATCTGTCATTGAACGAGCTAAAGGAACGCTCGCACCTCCACCATGTGACGAGGTTCGGTACCCTGACCTAAGTAATACCGTCTTTACTCCGGAATTTACTATCAAAGGAGACCAAACTAACCAGATAATGAATATCACGTTTAATACCCTTTTAACATGGGGCAAACGCCAACAATGGGCAACAATACAACCGCATATGCGAAGGAACAAGAGCAACACGCTCAACGAGAATGGTCCGAGTTCAGGGTCGCCTTCAAGCAGTTCCCCTCGGGCCACATTCTCACTAAAACTAATCATACAAGATAAAATACAACGTATTGCAAAAAGAGAAACAGCTTGGGGCGCAACAGGCGTCCCTCAAGCAACATACATACGTCCGCACATCTTACAACATAATCCGCACATGAATCAACCTCAACCCGCGCATTGACAACATATCTCTCTAGAGACGGGATACCAAAAGTTCCTCGAGACCTTTCTGTCTCTACTTTTATACCTTACCCCTTGCGTCACTTCGACGCCCTTGGCGCCTTTTGCGCCAAGGAATGCATTTGCGCAATTCGCGCAACTGCTCAAGAATGTACTTACGCAATTCGCATAAGGCATTGCATCATGAATAGGTATTCATGACAAAGGTAGTATCACCAAACACTTACGAAATTTGGGATACAATGAGAAATACGAACCTGGGAAATTACAATGTAAAGGCCATCACCCCATTTCCAGTCAAATCAAATACAGCTGATCCAGATGAGTCCCCTATAATACAGAAACAACCAAAAGGACGCCCTAGAACTACTGCAAATATAACACATAACTTAAGGGGGACTCCTAGGTGCGATTCGCACCCACTCACACCCCCATTTGGTCGTTCAACAAATCGACGCCTAATTTAAGGTTGAATCGGCGGAAAAAGGAAACATTGTCAGTTTTTTTAAAAAATAAACGAAAAGAAGAAATAAAAAGTGTAGCCAAATCGGCGACTTACCCTCTGTTGCCTAGACTTCTTCGTTTCACTGGTAATGATCCCGTTATGCCGTGTCGGCAAATTGCAGGCGAGGGGCGCGTTTGAATTTTGCGCTAACGGCCATTGTTAGCGTCCCTTATCGACTAGTTATTCCATGCAATGACTAGTCGATAACAACATCCCTCGCCTGTAATTTGCCGACGCGGAATAACGGGATCCTTTCCAGTGAAACGAAAAAGTCTAGGCAACAGAGGGTAAGTCGCCGATTTGGCTACACTTTATATCTCTTATTTTCGTTGATTTTTAAAATAACTGACAATGTTTCCGATTTCCGCCATTGTCTAGGCGTCGATTTTTTGAACGACCCACGTAGGGTGGCATCAGGTGCGAATCGCACCTTAGGAGTCCACCTTAACACAAGAAGTTAGCACTATACACTTGGAAGAATCAAATGCAATCCCTTCCACATCACAGCAAAATACCCACGAAAATTCGAATTTGGCTCAGCAGATGACAGCATTGACATCAGCTGCAGAAACAATAGATGACATCACCCATAACAGTAAATCAGGAGAACACTCCCTTAATACTACTGCGCCATCTAGGGACGGATTGAGGCAATGAGGCAAACCTAGAAAAAGAAATGTTGTCTGTAGTCATGACAACACACATGGGGAGAGTTAGACACGCGCCCGGCGTCACAACTCCCCCATTGACCATAGATCACCCTCAACACCTAATCACCCTAATGTAAGACATAGTACACCAAACAGTAGCAATTTGACTACTAATGAAAACGCCCGTCTACACACCAGAACACGTACAATATGACCACCCATTAGATATTGCAAAATGCACTTTTGCACGGACCTGAAAACACGAGCAATATGGTGCATGAATAAATATTCACCCTTAGAATTTTGCAAATTTATACATGATACATTTCCATTCCTTACACAAATTGGAATAGTCAACAGTAATGCACGTGCTTCCTATGCTAGACAAATGGCAATCACACATTTTACGGAAATGAGCATTCTAGATGACATAAAAAAAGATCCGAATAATTTTTTCTGCACTAGCACATATAAAAAAGTGCGTGCAGCACATTTATTTCTAAAGCATAGCCTTCCCATGGCTCTTCTCCCCACAATACAGTGTGGCGTACCTTTTCTCAAATATTCATTTTTAGCCAAAATTAAGCTTTCTGAAAATAGCTGTTTGACACCTAGTGGTTTGCTTCCCAGCAACACACTAGGTGCCATTCCTTATCTTGTCTCACATCTGCTCAT
>JAQGAO010006754.1:0-11945 GCA_034697705.1 Ommatoiulus sabulosus | reverse complement strand
TTGTCATAATGAAAAATAAAATAACAATTGCAATGAGAAGCTTGGCAAAACACTACATTTTGTTACAAGTCTAGCTGGGGAATTCAAGGGTGGATTGAAGAGGATTGGGAATGGAGCTGCTAACAGACTGAGTGCAGGGATAGCATTTTGCTTTTATTTGGGAAAATTTCCCTGACATTTCCATGACTTCCCTGGCCACTATGTTTTTCCCTGACTTTTCCCTGACCTGTGGCCACCTTGTTTTATAAGCATATCCGCGAACACACTTATACACTTATACTTGTACCTAGCAAAAACAAATCCGCCATCTTGAACGATTGTCAAAGTGAACACAGTATGCTTTGCAGTGAATTCCCGTGTGAACTAACTTTGACAAAGTAAACTTAGAAAGTTTATTTGGATGAGAGTGTGATCAAAGTACACTTTGGCCGTGTCAACATAGCTTAAACATTTTCCTTGTAGATATATTGGTGGGTTTTGATAGGAAAGTTTGCAAAATGTTTTAATAAAGGTTTCTATATTAATCACTAGAATTCCATTGTTTTAGAAGTTTTTCGATTATCGTCATCATTAAGATTGTAATCAAATCTTCCGTCCACAGCAAATGAAGAATATTTAAAAAAAAACTATTGTTTTTAGAATTACACGATGCTGTGTCTTTCATGATAAACAGAAAGCGTGTTTCATTTCAGGTTTGTTTCATTACAAACTAGTAAAATACAGTCGAACCTCGTTAAGACGAATCACAATTAAGAGACGTCACACTTTGTTCGTTAAACCATAGTTCGTAAAATCAGAAGTCAAACATAATATAATTTCAACAATAAGAAGTAAACTTTCATCGAAGTTTACTGAAATCCTAACCAACGTCTAAAGCTCGTTTCAACTATAATACTACATATAGCGCGAATGCTTAGGAACTCTAAAATTCATCCAATTCGTCGAAAAATTGTAATAGCCGAATTCGAAATTCGTCTTAGACGACGAAATTAACATTATTCGTCCATACCCTAAAACGGGGACTGGCAATGAGTTCGTACTAACCAAAAATTCGCATAAATCAAGTTCTTCTTAACGATTTTCCCCTGCATGCCTTTTGTTTCATTATCGAAAATTTGATGCACCCGCCTATTATTCGAAGGCAGGAAACAGTGAATCCTTCGTGTGATCATTATAAAGTGTTAATGAAGAATTCAATTATAAAGCATTACATTCAGTTCTAAAATATGTTCATAGCTCAAACTCGACAGCTAGGCAAGCTTATTATATAATTCGGTAATAAGAAAACGCCCCATTCTTTCCATTCATCGTAATGTTGAGGGCATTGGGGGCATTGTGGAAGTGCCATAAAACGGATTCTAAGCTTCCATCAGTAACGCACTTTAGTAACCAAACCAAATATATCACCGCATAGACACGTACGTTTTGTCCTCATGGGAAAAATAGCACAATCCCAGGGGCACATTTATGACTGTCTGAGTAGATTTTATGGCAGCCAAATGTATCATTTGCTATGAATAGCACCGCGGGAAAGTTCCCCTCTGCGGGCGTGTCTTCGAAAATGGCGAGATTAAATTTTCGGATAGTTCTGCACTAATGCAATTACGAGTGACGCTACACGAATGTGACGTTTTTGTTTCCCCAGATTGGAATGTCGGGTCAATATACCGCATTCAGTTTTGATTCGCATTTTCGGTTTGTCTACAGTTGGTCCATTCTTTGTGAAATTATGGCGAATTTGCATGTTGTTTTAAGCAGCACATATAACACATTTGAAATTAAAAATTGCTATAATACACAGGGTATCCCAGACCTGGAAAAGTTCTTCCCTGATTTTCATGGAAATTCAACTAACCCATGTTGTCACGATTGAAAATTAATGGTTCTACGTGATTAGCTCAGGGCCCATTTGAAAACTTTTTTAAATGTTCTCAGTATAAATTTGCAAAATTTGCCACAGTTTCAGAGGACAAATTTGCAAAATTCTCCACGTTTTCCGAGTACAAATATGCAACATTTGCCAAATTTTTCGAGTACTTTCAGAGTTTTCCGATAATTGGCACTGTAAAACTTTCATAAAACTACTTATATTGAAAACATTTTCTTATAAACCTAAACATTGTTAATATATAAAAGATAGGTAATATTACAATTGTAAATGTGGGAGCAATACACAAAGTTACAACAAAGTTGTAATGCATGCCGGCAAACCGACAAGCGCCTGTCTAAGTTTCGGGACGTTGATGCTACATGTACTTTGTGCAGAAATGGCATAGAAGACATAGGCTAAACCGTATATATATACTCTGTGCCTGCCCTGCCTTAAATGAAAAGCGTGTCGGATAGAGCATGCCATGTTGAGCAATGGTTGGGATTGGCAGAAAATGGGGTAGATGACTGCACTGACGTGAGAGGTATGGTTAATGCTGCAAAAAACCTGTTGTATATACAGTATGTGGTGGTTGCTGAAACAACAGGTGGGCTAGACGGCAGATGCCGGTCAGTGTAGTGTGTGAGATGATTGATGTGTACGCGACAGGGTATTTATACAATATTAGCATTTTCCAATAGGAGGATCCGTGACAAAGGATATATGCTATACATTCAGTTCAGTTCAGTGCATATAAATTAAACACGTTTATTTACACGAAATTCACAATTCCAAGTTGTTTACCGTCATTATATACAATTTAACCTTGGTAAGTAGAATTTCAAGTGATGTCAAAATGTGTTTGTTTCAACTGTAGTTCGCATTTTACATAAATTTGACGCGAGTCTTGTCGTATAGCCATTTCCATTATTTTATTTTATATAATACTTTAGGCTATTTCGTGTTATTTTTTTCTATTTCGTGTTATTTTGTTATATTTCGTGTTGTTTTGTTATATTTCGTATTATTTTATTCGGTTTGCATTATCAGAAGTCAGACTGAACATGACTTCAACACTCAAAACTAAAGTTAAAATTTTTCGTTTAAACTTTTAACCGTAGTTCGTATTATTATAAGTGCAACAAAACATGATTTCAACAATAAGAACTAAAGTTTCATAGAAGTTTCAATGAAATCCTACACTCCCCCCCGCACATATACATGTACATAAATAGGAAAATGCTGCAAATTTTATCAGGGAATTCCCCCTATAACGTACCGTTTTTATATTATCTAAAGTTAATTTTAACGCAACATTGCACAAATGGTCGGGAACTCGATAACTGATTCGTTCTCTCCAAAAATTGCAATACCTGATTTCGGAATTCGTCTTTAACGAAGAAATCAACATTATTCGTCCATACCCTATATAGGACGGAGACCGTAAATGAGTTGGTATTACAAGAAATTCGCATAAAACGAGTTCTTCTCAATGAAGTTCCACTGTAAACCTACAAGAAACATATTGATAATATTTGATTTTCTGCCTAAAACCATTTTCGCAAACTTTCCATAGCCAACTCTTCGTGCTGCCAGACTGTTCGCAAATTGGTTTCCAAATTGATCGGGTCTTTGGCAGCGGTTCCCCATATCACATCACTTGCCATTCAGCGCTATAGAAATTGCTTGAGCATTAGCATGTTGTCACGGCCATCAATTTCATTGCCCCGCGGATGTCACTGGTACAGTAACAGGAGCGCTAGATGACAAGACCGAGTTATCAGTTTCCACAAACATTTGCATGCACGCAGCCATGCGAAGATAATCCTTTGTGGGAGACTCGTAAAAAAAACAAATCGTGTTTTTTATGCGCGATAAGAGCAGCTATTTCGTGCAAAAGAACGACCAACTAGATTACAGAGTTGTAGAATTTGAAATTCCGAGGAAGATTGGGGATGCGCTCCAATAAAACTACAATCTGGATTATGGGTGGAACATTCGTGAAAGTCGTAAATGGTGTTAGACAAGTTGTATGCAAACGTTTTGGGATTTTAATGACCATGCATTTAATGTCAATGCAAACGTACTGGAACATTCTATAGCCACCCCAAAAATGGAACTAATCGGAACAGCGAACTCCAGTTTGCTAGTTTCTGGACATTAAACAAGCCACTTCATGAGTGAAACAAGAGTCAATGAAATTACAGTAATTATCATGACAACATGTTAATGCCAACTGTTTCTGGAAACAAACTGACTTACGCAAAATACTGGAACATTTAGATCGCCCCGAAAAAGAAACTTACTCCAGATTGCTCGTTTCTATAAAGTAACTGAGTGAAACAAGGGGCAATGAAATTGATGACTGTGACAACATGTTAATGCCAATTGTTTCTGGAAATATAAACTTATGCAAATATACTGGAACATCCTGTTCTCGTTTCTAGACAGTAAACAAGCAACTGAATGAAACGAGCAACAAACTGTCTACACTAGAGCAGTACGCCAGGAAACAAATGTTCCTCATGTTGCAAAACTTCCTTTGATCTTTACCGCTTTCTATGAAAACCGGAAACTTAAGGGGAACTTTTGCTTCTATTGCCATAAACAATAATAAACTTTCAGTAACATTTAGGAACACATAAGAACAAGTTGAAGGATACATAGAGAAACTTTGTTTCTCTATGTTTCCTCCAGTGTTGGTGTAGCGTTTGGTGCCATGGCCATATTAAATATTAAGTGTTAATTTGGCATGGCCATATGTTATATTTTCAATATTTTGTTTTGATAAAACATTTTTAACAAATTTTAAAACACTACTCCTTCGCGAGTTGTGCCAAATGCGAATTTCGGAGGGTACGTTTAATATGAACGATGATTCAACAGGTTTGATATTCCCAATGCAATATGCAACGTATGATTGCGACAACACTTAAATGCTGATTAAACTGCCAAAGTATATATTTGTAGAAGTTTGAGAAAGTGAAACCAATCGCCAGTGGACAACATTATAGTTGAAAATGAGACGAGTACATTGAGGTAGAACACTTTTTTAGGATTCCAATCAGATAAACTATTGAGAGGTAATTTTGTAAGAAAGACTTCATTAATATTTCTAATGGAAAGCTTGCATACGCGTAGAGTCCATATTTGGGCATCAAAACCACCCAAAAAAAGACACCGGAGCAAAGCGTTAAACTGTGCTATCCTGCATTTTTTGTTAACGTTAGAACTAATTACATATGGGGTAGCACAGCATAAATGAATGACGCCATCATTTTAATTTGATGGATGACGTCATCTAAATTTTAATGAATTCCGCCATACATTAAAAATAGCCCATTTTCGGACATTTTCAAGACATTTAATCGGACATCAAAAACTCCATAGCTACCCAATTAAATCCGAGAAAGACGTAGTTCTACATCAAAACAGTTTAAATCATTTATAGTTGTTCCTTAATTTATTCTATTTAGATATATGTATGATATTGAAAGAATCTTATTATTTTATCAAGTAACACCTCTATATTAACCGCCCATTCAAAATACTGATTTAGTAACACGAAAATCTGAACTCATGAGATCATTTCTTATACTTTTTCATAAAAACCGGTCTATTCTTATATGACATGCAGGAATTGTCTCAAAAGTTTCCAAACTTCAACATCTAGGCTACATGTAACTGCCTGCTAACGGTTTATTCAAAGACACCTGAAGAATGCTCATTTTGAATTTAAGCGCAGAATTAAGACAGTGCCTTTACAAGTTGACAAAACTTTATATCACAAAAGAATAACTTTAGTGCCGTGTCAGTTGCAGCCCATGCGTCACGTGACTGGGACCTTCGCCACAGCGACAGCCAAGAGGCTGTCAGCGAATTGCCCAGTGACGCCTCTACCTGGTGATCGTCCACTGGATGTCGGACAACAATGTCAACAAAACACAGAAAGAGGACGTATAGAAAAAGTTGAAAACAAAACCTTAAAACAAAAATGATCGACATACCTTGGTCCGGGTTAACCTTGAGAAGCATGTCCTGGCCTTCCTCGCCCTGCCAGGAGCGTCGGGCGTACAAGTTGCGGCCCTTGTTGTACACGTTATCCAGGTAGTAGGTGACGCATAGACGGTCAGTGAACTGGGACGAATCCTCCAGCGAGTCGGGCGCAGAGTTGGTCTGCTTGCGGAGCAGCCGCTTCTTGCGGCGCTCTCCAGCGGCGGCGCTGATGGCGGCCGCGGCTGCAGACGACGCCGAGGCGTTGGACGCCTTTAGGGTCCGATAGGCAAAGTCGGGGCTGGACGTTGGAGAAACGGCGTTGGCGGCGGCGACTGCGTTGGCCACGGCAGGCGCCGCCGCTGCAGCGGCGGCGGTGGCAGCCGGGGTGGCGGCCCGCCCAACACTGCACCGCGTCTCGTCCATGGACATCTGGTGCACGAGTCGCATCCTGGAGCGCCTGTCCAGCGAGCTGTACAGGCTGGACAGACATCCTCCAGAGCCGCTTCCAATACTGGCAATGCTCTCGCTGCGCGAATACACGCTACAATGGCTTCCAGAACCGTACTGCTTGGAGCTCTTGGGCGTTGGGACGAAGGCCGACGGCGGTGTGGGTGACGGCGGCGACGGCGTGGGAGACGGGTTGGAGGGCAGGGGCATGCAGCAGCCCCCGCTGCGATTACCGCCGCCGCAGTAGCTACCTCCGACCCCATGATGGGACGATTGCTGCGCCGGCGACAGATCCGACGCCGGCCGGAAGTTCGGTCTTTCGCAGCTGCTCTTGACGGCCACGGCCACTGCTGCAGTGGCAGCAGCTCTCACACTTCCGCCGCTCTTCAGACCGCGCTCCTCCAGCAGCTGGAGCCGCTCCTCAAGCTCAGAACGTTCTTCGGCGCCATCGTCGTTGTTCGGGATGTTCTGGGTGAGCGGCTCTGTCTCTTGGAAGAAGAAGGGCTGAGCCTCCTCGACGGTATCGTCCCAACCGGGAAGGTAGGCGGCAGCGGCGCCGTTGGGCTCGGCCGGCAGCGCATCGGGCTGCCAGAGGAAGCGGGCGGCGGCGTCCTGACCGGGCTCGGGCGGCGGAAGTGGTTCGGTGATGTCCGGAGTGGAGCTGAGGCCCAGCAGGTCGTAGACGCCATCGCCGGTGAGGCCGGAACCGTGAGTCGGTGAGCCGGCCGGGCTCGGACAACGGTACTGGTCCGGGTCGTACTCCGGCAGCGTGACCGGAACGACGGCGCCACGCCGCTGCTGGAATCGGTTGATGGATTGCGGTGAGCCTTGGGACGGCGGGTAGGCCATGGAACAATCGCTGCTGGAACTCACGTTGGCGATGAGCGGCACATCCTTGCAGGAGTCGGAGAGGCTGCGCTTGGAGTTGGCGAAGCGCTGACGCCAGGCGTGCGCCCTCGACGAAACGAACGACGATGGGCGGAAGTTCTGCAGCATCGACTTCTTCGAACCTGCGGAGGATTCCATGTCGGAGCTGGCGTCGCCGTCGCGCCGCAACGGAAGCGCCGCACCACCCCGATCGATCGGAAACCCCTTCCACCCCCCCTTCGGCGCTTACGCGAACCCCGGGCTCGGTTCCCCGCTCGCGTCACGTGTTGCTTCAATCGCTGCCATTAATAATTGAGTCGATTATAATGGCCGCGCGCGGAGCATTTTTCCGCCGAGCTGCGTTCCGCCAACGTCGGATGCGACGAGCACCTGAAATGCAAAAAAGAAAAAGTCTGTTTACAAATTTTTGGCCAGATGAGCTCGAAAACAGCGCTGATTTCATTAAAGGCTGTACATGCGGAGAACTCCGAGTCCAGCACAACAAGAAGAGGACCTGGTAGGGACGAAAACAGATGCGTAACAAGGGGGATCTAAGAGGTGAAGAAGGGTTCGCTCACAGTGGAACCTCATTAAGAAGAACTCTCTTTATACGAATTTCTATTACAGTGAATGCCGCTTAATTCGATCACATTGGTTCCAGCGATTTTGAACGAAATAAGAGGCTGACCGAAATAGACGATGAACGTTAAAAAATATGTTAAAGATTGACCTTACAAAAATAATTTCTTCTTTGTTTTACAAATACATACAGTATATTTAATTGTGTACATATAAAAATTATATAAAAAGAAGTTGTAAGTACAGTAGTGTTTGATGTTGCTTGTTTGCTGCAACGGCTGACATTTAATTTTATAAAATACGCAGGAAATCCATCTGAGTAGAGCCGCTATGATGCATTGGATGCTTATATGCATGCTTGCGCGTTGTCCAAACGTGTCCGTGATTATATGAAGCTGCTCAAACTTGTTTCACGCGTTTGCGTTATGTAGACACGTGGAAATTTGATGGAATTATGCGAAGAGATGACCGAATTAAGCGACTTTTTTACACAGGGCAGTATTGGAAAAAATGTGTTCTGACTGTTTCGAGCGAATAAAATGGCTGACCGGATTAAGCCCGATCGAATGGCCAACAAGTCCTCGTCCTAGGATACGGACGAAAAATGTCAATTTCTTTGTTTAAGACGAATTCTGAATTCGGATATTACAAATTTTCGGCTCGCAATTAGACGCCTTAAATTTTCGGCTGAAACGAATTGAAGTTTCGTGTTCCCGAGCATCTGCGCTTTATGTTAACACGAACTTTCGGCAATATCAAAAAAGGTACAATATAACTGGGAATACTCATATAAAAGTTGCAGCACCTAGTCATACATACTGCACAAGTACTATATACTCGGCGTAGGGTTTCATAAAAACTTCGTTTAAACTGTAGTTCTTTATTTTTATAATCACGTTTTGTCTGACCTCTGATAATACGAACAACTTTTAGCGTCCCCTAAAATTCGTCTTAATGAGGTTAGGCATCTAAATTATAGCTATTGGGAGCGTAATTGTGACCCGAAGAAATAATTGATGTTTGAAGACAGAGTCAAAACGTATCCTTATAATTACCACGTAAGATGAGCTAATGTTGAGTCTCCTTGGTACGAATTGCTGGGGACTATATATATGCGATTTAAGATTTTTTCGGATTTTGGAATTTTCCTTATACAGTAGGCTACACATGTACCTAATGAGATTCGATGAAATAAATGTTATTTTAAGACAGGGCTAAAACCTTGGAATGAGTCTCCTTCGATTCGAAATGCTTGGGGCTAGACGTGTTCTGATGTTTGAAGATTTATAAATACTGTACATGTACATGTATCTAATGAGATATTATGGAGTTAGGATGAAATTTACTTATGGTTACTATATACCTTAGACACATAGCCTGAAGGTAATTGCACACAATACTTTTAATAACTTCGGGTATGAAACAAAGCTTGTGTACATTGAACCATGATGGATAGGTGTGGAATTTCCACATTGCTGACGTCATATAGGTGCTCAAAATGTTTCAGAATTTGGAAATATTTCGGTTTTCGGAATTTTCGGATATAAGGTATTCAACCAGTACATGTTTTATTTTTTTGCGAATAAAATCTAACCCTCAATTTTGAAACGAGACTGTTGCTCTTTCTTCAATAGTGAAAACTCAGCATTGGGGAAAAGAAAATAAAAAAAATAAATAACAATTACATATCAATTTCCACCATTACAGGTATATCGTTTAGTTTGCATGTTATAGTGTTTAGCACCGTCTTAAGTTAAGAGATTTAACATACATCTGATAGATGTGTCATGTTATCGACAGAAATGACATTTTTTCCAAATTGCAAGACCAATTCGAGGCGTGATATGAATTAGATGTGTCATTAACATCTGCTGGATTGAACCGAGTATGGTTTATGACCAAAGATTTGGATAGTTTTCTTGTTGTCAGCCAGCATTGCTAAATAACATGTTGAAGAAATATTTCTTTTAGATATCTTAAAATATCGATTTTGTCTGGATGTACAAATCTAATGCTGCTGCATTATTTATTAATGCAAACCAAAATTTTGGAACAGGTGGGTATGACCATTCGGGAACCAATGAATTAATTTGGCAATGTAGATATGGTAATAAAGATCATTCGTAATAAGAACCAGTAAACGAGCTGCAAGAGAGCTGTTAAGGATGCACCACTGCGATGCTCATAACTGGTACATTAACAATCATTAAAAGTATGTTTGAGTGGAAATATGAAGTGCGCATTGCTCCCTACGTAATAATTAATGAAATGCTTTGTTTATCCCAAACGGAACACTAAGACGCGAGTCTACGTTGAATTAAAAATGAGGGCATGCAAATAATCGTCTTGAACAACTCGATTAAAATACCGCGACGAAAGTAATAAAAGTGTTAATTAAAGACACGCTAAGACAAAGCACTAAATATGAAAGTAAACAGCACGAAATACATGAAGCGGTTGCTCAAATACAGAATTTTCTATAAAGATGTCTGTAGACACTATTTAAGACAGTAGTAAAGAGTAAAATAAAATTACTTAACGTAAAAGCCATTTAATAGTCGTTAAAAAGACTGGTGTACGGAATTTCTTAATGCTAAAGTTGTTTTCGAGATTATAAGACCGTCAAACACGGGGCAATTTATTGCTGAGTTTCAGGCAATTTTAGGCATGTTCGAAAAGTCATGGTTGCAAATTATGAGAAATCGTATGTCCTAATTTTCAATTTTAAAAACATAAATAAAGTCGAATTACTTTCAGTTTGGCATTTTCATTTTTAAAGGCCATGCATGGTTGTAAAATGCTCAGAAATATGCACTTGACTTTTCGGACACCCCTAAATTTGTCTGAAATTCAGAATAAATTGCCTCATGTATGCAGGTCTTTAAAGGTTGTCACTTAAGGCCGTCACACACGAGGCAAATTATATCTCGAAACTTCTTTCCAGATATATTATTGCTTGATATTTCCCCGTGTGTTGGTAAACATTTCCTTCGCAAACAAACTTCCAGATATATTTCCAGAATAGAAAACGATCCTATTCTGAACAACTTATGGCGGATTCGACTGGTCCAAAAAATCTGCACCGGTGTAGGCTACAAGGTGAGGCATAAGTCTGCAAAGTCTTATTGAGCCTGCTGCCTGCAATAGTGCCAATTTAACAGACTTATGCCTCATCTTGTAGCCTACACCGGTGTGCCCAGTCGAATTCGCCATTATTTACAGAAAGAAACTGACGTCATAGGTTTTACAGTCATGCACGAAAGATTCGTTCTGCTCGATAGCCAATTTTACGTCATAAGATGGAATAAAAATCACTGCTGTCCAATTAGTTTATCGACATTTCCCTTTGAAACTGTGCTGTCAAAGGCTGCATATATATGGATATATTCTAGCTGAAAGTACCGCTCCATGTGTGCAGAAGCCGGCAATTGTGTCAGGTTAAATAACTTTCCCGCAATTTCTCGCCACTTATTTCCAGATATATCTTTCACCGTGTGTGAAAGAATATCCCGAAATTTGTTTCCAGAAATATTGTTGCTTGATATTTCTCCGTGTATTGAGAAATATTTCCTTCGCAAGTATATTTCCAGAATAGAAATTGATCCTATTCTGAGCAACTTATTTCTGGAAAGTAACTGTATGACGTCATAGGTTTTGCAATAATGCACACGAAAGTATCTTTCTGTTGCATACATGTATATTGTCAATCAGGACTATCAGGTTAAGACATTGGGATAAAAAGTGTTGTCAAGTTCGTTTACCAACATTTCCCATCTAGACAGTGTTGCCATAAACAGTAGGAACACATACGGTGCAACAAGAGGAAATTGTTTCCGTTTAAATAAATATCCGGAAATTTCCTGCAATTTATTTCGAGTTATAAATGTCCACGTGTGTGACGGCCTTTAGACATTAATTTACGAAATATGGCAGCGAAAATTAGGTGATCAAAAAATTCAGCCTTGGGAAATATTTCGGTCTTCAGAAATTTCGGAAACGAGGTACGAAGCATGTATTACACATGGCGAATTCGACTCACCCAAAAAGTGCACACCGGCGTGCACCGGGTGCACGTTACTGCACCCGTTCCGTTCGGCTCGGAAATGGTACATACTTCACTGAATTGGGTGCACCCTACGTTCCCTATTCGACTGGATACACCTCGTGCACCAGGTGTGCACCGCCT
>JAQGAO010006753.1:0-11946 GCA_034697705.1 Ommatoiulus sabulosus | reverse complement strand
TAAAGCACAAGTTGACATCCGGACGTCCGGTTTCCTTGAACCCCCCCCCCCCTCCCCCCTGTCCGCCTGTGTCACATTTTCACATACCCCCCACCCCTCCCCCCCTTAGCCGGACATCCTTTATGGATGGCCCCTTACTTCGATATACTTGTTAACTTGTAGTTTAAAAATGTGCGAGAAATATTTTTTTTATGAATAATGATGCTTCAATTTTTGCATTGTTATCAGAGTGCGATCATGACATGTTAGTTAATTTTCAGCATATCATTGAATGAAGAAATTCCAAAATCTGATAAGATGCCAATTAAGTTGCCATTGGATTTTAATATCTCATCTCCACAAATTGACACACTACATTTTGTGAAATAGTGAACCAAATTTTGAAATAGTCAATGCCTTGGGACAGTGGTGATTTTTTAATCTTGCAAATTTCATCATTCCTATTTTGCAGAAACACTGCAGTACTACGAAATGTGCGAGGTCATGCCACCTCTGCGCCCTTCCGACATGCAAAATCGGTTTGCAGATTTGGCCAACAAATTCAACATTCTGCATTTGCACAACTTCATGAGCAGGGACACAATTTTTGCAGTTCTTCGCAGTCTCAGAGGTTGGTCGTATGCTCGAAACTTATTGTTTCTCACGTTGTTTCTCGATAATAAAACTGACCGTCGTTTGTTTTAGAATTACCAGCGGAGTGGCTTACACATAATTACGCCAATTTGTTAATGTCCCTGGACGAGAAGCTTCTCGTCTTGTTTCTCGGTACCCAAGCGCTAAATGGACTGATGGCAGAAAGTGGAACTTGGATTGCGCTCATGGCAATGGTGACCAGTGAAAAACATCCTAGATTAATCGTTCAAATTAAATTATCCGAACTGAAAACAATTAACCAGCTCGTTTTGCAGAATTTTATGTAGCTGTGGAGCCGCTGGATAATCGTTATTCCCGTGTTCTTAGATAACCAACAAATTCGTGCGAAATATGGACTGGATCGTCGAAGTGTTGCTGGCTGTTTTTAAGATGTTACGCACCGCCAACGAGCGATTTCAGTTAATGAAATGTGTTCAGGATGCTTTCTACACCGAAATTGCGGAATTTCACGACAGCAGTGCATTTGGTATGATATTCCGTTATTGTGATCTACCTTTGAAATATCAGAATTTTCCTCTGAAATTGCAGTGAAAAATAGGTATATGATGCTGGATCAAGAATTCAAATACAGCGTACTGAAATCCCTGACCGACTGTAGATAATTTAGGCATAAAATGAACTACTTTAAATAAAAATATGTTTGGCTACAGGTAAAAATTGGTAAAAATAGACACAGGAGCATAGCTGCACTATCATGCAATTTTTTAAAAGTAAAGCTGTAAGTCTGGGGCTGCAATATAAATGATGACGTCATTAATTAGAATTTTAATGAATTACATCATTAATCAAAATTTTAATGAATGACGTTGAATGCCGTCATTTAGCATAGTTTAACGAATGTCGTTATCATCAGAATTTGAATGAATTACGTAATCATTCAAATTTTAATAAATGACGCCATTCAGTCGAATTTAACGAATGACGTCATTCAGCATAATTTAACGAATGTCGTCATCCTCAGAATTTAACGAATGAGGTCATCATCCCAATGTTGCTGATCGAGTGACATATGACTTTTAATGAAGGACGCCATTCGGACGACATCTGAAACTCAGTAACTACCCCCTTAACCAAAAAAACAAAAGGAAAGACATAGTTCGGCGTCAAAACTAGGGATTGTGCGTTTCTCAACATTATGCATTCGTGAATAAAATAAAACCATCTTATAATAAGCCTGAATAAGAGGCCTATTTGGAATTAGTGATGCAGTAAATACTCATAGTAATACATGTATTCAAAATCTTGCTTTAGGTTCTTGTTGAAATTCACACATTACAAAGTAATGCATACATGTATTTCAACATTAATGTACTCAATTTTAAATTCTTGATTATTTTAAAAACAGAATTGGACGACGAAATCAATTTTAACATTATGCTGAGTGCCTCAACACATTTCAACATGTGTTTCTTCAAGAAGCATATCCAACAAGGGCTTTTCAGGTGTTGATGTGTTATCGTAGCAAACTTAAGGTACACTGTTTATGTATTTATGAATATTCAAAGACACAAGGTATGTAACATCCCTTATTCAATACCTTGACCAATGAGAATCTCTCTTATCAAATTATTTTTTTACCCGTTAATTTATTTGATAATTTTTCACTGAAACTATATTTTTCAACAAAACTGTTTTACTCTAGCATACATTTGTGTTTATTTTTTGAAGTCATTTCACTGTAAAATTGTAATATAAGATACCTATAGGTTATATACAATATACATGTACTTAAAACAAAAAGTGTTCACTTATAAAACAATTATTTTATGTTATTGTGAAGCTGGACAATTTAATTAAACTTGTTGCAATTAAAAATGTCTGCTTAATTTTTTACCTTAATTGTTATCCCCATTACACAAAATCATTACTGTAGCATGAAACGGCTTGAATATGCATGTATGATTTTGTATTAATTATATTCAAATTAACATTATGCTTATTATATTTGCTGAGGGATTCGTTGTTATCTTTGTTTCAATAATATCCAAAAATACTGAAATTAGATGAAATAATCATGATATTTTCATCGAGAATTTTGCATCTTGTGAATTTTGATACATCCTGTATGTATACGTTAGCCTGGGTTCCAGCGCCCTAGTGTCATTTACCATCACGCTGTGTTCCAGTGTTTTTCTCCACATGATTATCACAGTATTAGCTGTGGTATTAGTACATGTACACATACTGTGATTAATGACACAGTATACTGTGTTACTATTAGTATTTGAAATTGAATGGAAGATGGCAGCAATTAAGTTGTTCTCAGTTGTTGGTGAGTCGTTAACTTTTGCTTATTTTTTCCTTAATAACTTGATTGCCATCTTGCTGTAATGGTTATATTAATAATGCAAGCACCTGAATATTTAATGGTCACTTAATAATGATGAAGAACTTTTCTGCTTTGAAATTTGACCATTTTGCGTGTAATATTATACTTGGGAGTTTAATCATCTGGATTAAGATTAGCTGCGTATTATCTCGGGTTTCTTTTTATTGAATACTTTTTTTTACTTTTAAGGATGGTAAAACCAATTAAGTTAATCAAGGCATGGTCCCCAAATCCTGAAGCGGGCCCCAAGGGCCTCAGGCCGGGATACTTGGCGGGGCCCCTGCCTATATACCTTTAAGGATATGATGCTCTACTGGATTTAGGATAAAATAAGTTAGTTTATTTTTATATTTATTAAAACATGACCTACGACGCCGGATCCCTTGGCTAGATGCCTGTCAGCGCTCCCTTAAGGGTAGGGACCATCAGATGCACCCCATGGTTTAATTTTTCAGCCAAATATAAGTTCGTCTAGACGTAACCTGCTCATGATCAAGTCATGAATTCATGTACGTTTCATAATTAAGGTTTGAAGTTGCATCTAAGCTGCACAATACATGTATATTGTGTTTTTAATATATGTTGCGGATAATCCAATGAATTTCCTGGCCCTCCATAACCTTCCCATATTCATGTGTATATATATAGGCCTATATATATTATCAAACGGCCTAGTGGCCTTGATATTTCCGAAATGCATTCTATCACTATTTCACGATGAGGATATAAAAGAAAATTGGAGTGAAAATGTTTTCAGCATCAGCATTTTGTTAGTCTGAGTCAGGTTTCGAAATGCATGAATAACACACATTCATAAAGGTCTGTTGCTCAGTTTTATCCAAAATATTTTGGTTTAGCTGGTGCATATGCTGAGACTAGCTGAGTAAGCAAAACAAGACAATTTTTCCAAACACTGACATTTAATAGAAAAATAAATGCCTCCTGCAATTTTATTGTATACAAATACAATAGATGATGTACAGCATAACCAAATTTAACAAACCAACTTTTTATAGATATATATTCTGAATATCCAAGCGTATCGTCCCTACTTCTTTTGAACGACGGTAATTAACAAATGTTAAAAAACTTCTTAATATAGAAGGGGAAATGGGATTTGGACAGAGCGATGAATACTGCTATCCCCATTGCAAGGGATATCCCTGTAGCACCCTACTTCGATAACTTTGACGAAAGTAGAAAAATACACCTAAGGATGGGAATAGACACCACCGGTTTTATTATTTCTCTTCAGACCTAGCACCCAGGAAACATTGAGCTTGTGTGTGCAGGCCATCCCACGGCTTCTTGAGCAGTTTTTATTCTTAAATATAATATATTTATCTATAAGCCAAATAGCTCATGTCACCTCGTTTATACATTGAACGGATGGGCTCGATTTTTGCTGAATGTTGGAGTCACTGCAGATTAGGTGTAAGATTTTCGGCGATGCTTCAGAGTGCAGTAAATGAGCATGGAAGCCACCAAGCCGAATAACTAAAAGATATTCAAAAAGAGTTACACTATCATGTGATTTCTCAGACAATGTAAAAGTATGAACCATGAAAACTTGGGTCTTACTTGGACGAATGCAAACACGAGAATGATGATTCCCACCAGGTGAAGCCGCTCTATCACCCATACGTGCAGTTTGTCATAACAGCCCTAAAAGAAATGAAACTTGTTTTCATCATGACATCATAATCAATCGCTTTTACCAAATGCCTTCAGGTATTTCCAAATTTATTCCAATTTTTGGTGATTACGTCCATTTACTACACTTGCTGCGACATTTGTACTGACAGATCGCATGTCAGCTTGTCATACGGTGACATGGTAATCACTGAATATGTGATCACTGAATATGCTCCGTGTTCACCTGACTATTGGTGTAACCGGCTTGCATGCAGTGCACAATACTGTATAACGGCATCCTTCTGGATCCTATTAAAAACGTTTTTAGATCGTCTGACCAGAATGAATTGGTTACCTTTTCATAGATATTTATCGGTGCTACATCCATTCCACAGTCTGTTTTATTAGCGATAATACTGCGACAACAGGAATCTGGAACCCTATCCTCATTGCTCCAGGCGTCAATTCTGTACCAATCCTCTGGCTTGGTTATGCCACAACACTTTAGCTACAATAGAAAAGGTCCGTTATCGGTTAAAGAAACAAAATCAAGAGGTGAGACAAAAGGGTTACCAAATTGCATCTTTCTTAATTTGGCCCTTAGGCTATAACACATCTTCCAAGACCACATACTTCTCTCTGAATATGGTCCCATGCCAGTGTGAATCCTTCTTCATTGGGTTGCAAGTAATTCCTCTCGATTCCCTTCATGAATTGTGTCTTGAGCGTGTCTGCAAGGCTGTCGCGATACACGAAAGCCAGAGTGCCCACAGTTACCTCCAAACAGAAGATGAGCGTGACCAATGTGAAATACTGTAAACACAATTAAGTAAACTGGTCAATACAATTCCACGTGGAGAGAAAAAACTTATGGAAGAACTTATGGAGAAAAATGTTTTTTCTAACTGTCAATCTTGCCAAGCATCGTGCGCGAACATAATTACCAAAATGAGCAGACACCGGTTTTGAAACCAGGATCCGCAGCAGCCAAAGAAGGCGATGGCGAAGGTGACCACGCCAGCGATGATGCAAAGACTGTCAGCACTGAGAGCATTATATGTAGGCAACATGGTAGCGTAACCTCCATACGCCACGTGGAGCCATATCCCGATGCCCAGAATGCCACATCCCGCGAGCTAGGAAAAACATCAGAAATGACATTGAGAGTGAATGCATGGTCCAAAGCAACGGCCACTTCTGACTTTGTGACCAGAGAACTCCTGATAGACTTTATGGAAACTCAATCGTACTTATAGTAACAGTACGTAATTAGGCTCATGCTGCTAATAAACAATTTGGGCTATACTAAGACACATTTTTAAAGTTTGCCATATTGTGCTACCATTATACATGTATACGTTACATATAACTTCTTTTAATCGTCAAGAGGGATTCCTATTGGTCCATTCTCCATGCGAGTTTTTTGGCAAAAATGAAATATTTTTTAATAAAGTAATTCATCATTGCATTTATTGGTAATTACATGTAGATGCTCTTTTTGGATACGTAGAAATGAGAAAAGTGCTAGAATCTCATTAACAACTACCTACCAATTTTCCTGCTCAGCTACGGTGGCAGCGAGGGCACACCATAACATGTCGAAATTTTGGCAAAATATTCAAAGTACATTTTGTGAAGTAAACACGCCATGTCGTGCGCTACCTCAGAATCACCGGAAAAGCCTTGAAACTTAGGCCAATCAATGGCAGCAGGTTGCACGCACTGCATTGTAGCAATGCAGCACGTGAAATAATTTATGCCATAATTGCATATCCTCACTGGGTTGCCAAAGCCGAAGAATTTAGCAATTGTAGCACGGACAAAGGAAGCCATTGTTGTCTCGGCTGAACTTGGAGAGAGCGTTACGCCAACTTTTGTTAAGTATTTTGAACACTAGCTCCCTTACATAATATATTAACTCGTTTATTTGGGTTGTGTCTCGATAACAGCCATCTTTGTTTACTGTTTTTGACGTCAATATGACCAAATCAAGTCAACAATCAGGTGTATTACATCGGATACATGTAATTTGTTTTGAAAGACAAATGTGGCACGTCTGATTTCTGACGCACTGATGTATCTCAAGTTACTTTAATTTTTTTAGAAATTAGTCATTAACTAGTTTCTTTGTCGAAGACAATGGCAAAAATTCCTTGAAATGACTTAAATTGGAAAAAGTTTTATGACGACAGTGTTGACAGTGACTATAGATTATGCTGAATAAACTACTCTCATAAATAGAGAGAGAAAAAATGGCATTTAGTGGTATGAAACTTTGGCGTTTGCATCAAATCAACAAATGTTACTTATGCAATCAAAATGGGGATAATTAGAAGAGCTGTGGAAATAATTGAGGCAATACTGCACGATTAAAGCTGATTAACTGCTCACTTTAATCAAATATAATTGTGCGGCTTACCCATGCTAAGATGTTACAGGAACATAACGTGAACCGGATGCACGTAAATCCGCTGCGCCCCATTGGTGCAAGCCTCTGAAACGAGAAAAAAAAACGAAATTTATGTTTTAAGAGTTAATAAAAGATTGGCATGTGATGATTATCATCAGTGATTCAATAATGTACAACAACTTGAAAAACATTTCTAACTCAACCTTCAATATATAGATGCGGAAAAACTGAAGAAAACTATATATAGTGCACAGTTTATACAAACTAAGTAATGAAATTACAGGAGGTAGAACATTTGTTATCTTAATACTTATTAACCTTTGATCCTCATTTGTATTATGCACGTAGCATTATTAGCAACGCATAGAAATCAGAAATTTATAGAAATTTTCTAAACCTTATACATTCTATGCCATTTTATGTCATTGATCCACGTTTAGTTTATGAATCTATTACTGTAGCTATATCCATTTGATAAAAGATGCAAAACTTGTTTGATACTAAACAGAGAATTAATATTGCCTTTTACATTAAGTTAAACATATTATTACAATACTCTCACTAATGATCGTTTATGCAACAGATTTCAACGCTTCTTTAATTTGACATCATTATCGTCAGTTCATTAATAGTATGACATTGTTCCACTGCATAATTAACCTAATTAAGATATCATTAAAATGTCGTTATAGCGCAAAAAACGGTGCCGATTATTAATTGGGTGTCTTACTGGTATATTCTTCCTAGATAACTTTTGTCATAAAAACTAAACAGCAAGAAATTGAGAATTTTACATTTTCACATGATCGCACCCACTAGATTTTGAATTAATTAAAAATTTCGTTTTTAATAACAAAAATTTCCCCAAACGACCAATACATGCATCGGGCAAAAACAAAACTTTGAATTGAGACAAAACTACTATGTTTGCTTAGCATCCCCTAGACACAAAGTAAGCGCTTAAGTACGGTTACTGATTCGAGACTTATTCTAATGAAGATTCGCAATTGCGCAGATTGGTTCCTGTCGAATCTTACCTCGAAAATTCGGCGAAAATGCAAAAACCCGCGGAGAAATCAGAATTTCGACGAGTTTCGAACCCGTTCGCTGTGAAGTAGCATAGGGAGCTCACTTACTAAATAAGCAAAGAGCATCGCGAATGGCAGGATCTCGAACAGTCGTTGATTTATTCGATGATTGAAGCATTTTTTTAAGTCATTTGGCCTTCGCATTTCATTGGACGGATTATTTTTCATCAGCAATAGATGCGCAGCAGTTGTAAAAATACAACACGTGACAGCACTTCCCTGCATTTTGGGTTTTGAGCACTCGCTAACATAGTCTTAGCCGCAGCATTTTCGATGTTTATCACGTTGGGAGAAAAAATAAAGCGTGGAATTGGCATCGCCCCAATGTTAATTTCATAATTGATAATCGAGGGAAGCCGAAATCGGCGTTTGGCGAAGCCAATTTGCCAGATTTGTGCGAGTTGTCTGCAACTGGGACGCCGCCATGTTGAATTTGGCCATGCTACAAGATGAATTAGCGAGTACTAATATTAGCGCAGGGTGGCAACGCCGAATGATTACATCTACGATTAATTGCGTTACCCAAGATCGATGCAATGGTGGATCCAGATGGGTTCTGTCTGTTAGCAGGATGAAAATTCCTAAGTTTATACCTTCAAAGTCTCAATTCATAGGGAAATTCAACGTTACCCAGACCTGGAAAAGTCAGGAAAGAAAGACTTATTTTGAAAAGTCAGGGAAATTCAACGTATTGATGTGGTCACAATCCGAAATTAATGATTCTATATACGTGGTATAGATCAGGGCCCATTTGCAAACTTTAAAAAAAAAAATTCAGTACAAATGTGCAAAATTTTCAACAGTTTCCGAGGACAAATTTGCAAAATGTTAACAATTAAACTGCAAAATTTTCAAGTGTTTTCAAGGAGAGATTTGTAAAATTGTCGACAGTTTCCGAGGACAAATTTTCAAACTTCTCGTAATACAAATTTGCAAGATTCCCAACCTTTTCCAGCACAAATGTGCAAAATTTGCAGCTGTTTTCGAGTACAGATTTGTAAAATTTGCCAAAGTTTCCGGAGAAATATGCACATTTTTCAACAGAATCTGAGGACAAATTGGCAAAATTCTCAACCTTTTCAGAGTACAACTTTGCAACTTTGCAAAATATCGATGCAAAACTCGATTTGCAAAATTGTGGATAACATTGGCATATGTCAATTTTGACACTGTCATTGATCAGGGAAATTTGTTTAAAAACCTGGAACAGTCCGGGAAGTTGAATATGATATTTCTAGGGGAGCCCTGAAAATGTAAGCTTTCTAGCAAAATGTAAGTAACTTCATTCGCTACATGTAGTGTATTTTTATTTTGTAAATACAACGAGTCGTCTCGTCCACTTATTGCAAACTCATGTTAACACATTAACTACATTTTATTTTCCGTTTTCAGTCGTGTCCCATTATCGGAGACCCTGCTAACTTCCTCCATTGAAAGTGATTGCCATGAAGTTTACCGGTGAAGGTTTTACAGGGTAGTTCACCATTGCTTTCCCCCAACCCTGCCCATTGACCCGGGCTTTGGGACCGGCAACGATAGGGAAATTCTTTACTATACTTGACTGTGAACAACATAACATGGAGGAGGACGGGATGGGAAAGAAATACAAATTTTATAAAAAGTGTTAATTTCCCCTGTACATGGATAATTTGGGACACTCTGTACTGTAGACTGAACTGTTTTTGAATGTTTTGAAGGTGTAGGTGTAAAATTACACGTCATACAATTCAGAAAGCCATCACAAAAACCTCAAATTTTTGTTTTAATTTTTGGATTTGAAAATACAAAAACATTTGAATAGTTATTTGGAAATGTATTTTAATTTTTTTTTAAAAAATATCATATTAAATGCAATCTTATTAATGTATATATATTTTAAAATCCACGTTTATTCAGCAAAATATACTTAAAAATGCAAGGAAATAACGCGGATGTTCCAATCGATGCGCATTTTGAAAAACTTGTAAATGTATTTGAAAGCTAAAAACACATATCGGCGAAATGCATTTTCAGAAACATTTTTATTACAGAAAATGCATTTCCGAAAATATATTTCAACAGCTTTTTTTTTCGAAGTGGGAGCATGCATTACAACATTAAGTTTTATCTTAAAATAAAAAAAATTGAGTTGTAACACTTCTGAGGCGGGGGTGCGATATATCTAAAATTTGCATATCTGAAAAAAAGTTTCCATGGAGTACGTTTTACCACGATGTCACAGTGTTTTCAATTTTATTACCCAGAGATGCAGGGGCAAAAACCATTAAAAACGTATTTATTCCCTTCCTGGAATAACTTTTGCAAACAGGAAAAGCGCTTTAATTTGAAAATGAGCAAATGCTTGCAGTCCTGTGTTCCCCTCCTCCCTTCTCCCATTGTTTCCTAAACGATAAATTGCGGCAGGCGAAATTAATGGTCACGAATTTCAACAATGAATAATTCAATAAGTTGGACGTTGGTGCAAATATATTTGAAAGGGATGAACCCCAATTTGTAAAAGCGCTTCCTCCTCGATGCCCAATTATGCTTCACCCCTATGTTTTCCGTCACGTTTAATCAAATCCATTTTATTTCAAGCGTGACGCCTACAGATGGCGCTGAACGATGAAGTTTGTTGGAATTCTCGCGGTGTTTTTCGGGAATTTTTCGGTATGGGTGAACAACTTAAAAAGGTGAAATAATCCTATAAATATCTATAAATAATACATGAATATCTTGATATTTATTGCATTAAAGTTTTTTTAGTACTTGTAAAGTTCTAGTAGAATTAAAAAACGTTTGATAAACATGATAGATTTTTTTTATAAAAATGGTATCGTTTGTAAATCGCATTTCGGAGAAATTCTGTTGTTCCCACGTTGAAATAAAATGCCTTGAAAATGTGTATTGATTGGTACACGTGTAATGCATTTTAACAAAGTAAAATGTATTTTAAAGAACATTACATGTGTTCCAAACTTTAAGTATACTTTACATATCGCTCATTTACTGCAAAAACGTCATTATAGCAGCTTTACCTTTCATCGACAACTTGAAATTTAAAATGCGTCTGCTGAAAATCAGTGAAAAAACAACAATTTTAGATTAATATGTTGTTGTAGCAAATTAGTGATATGCCTTTTCTTTAAAAAAAATCAAGAAAATCATTAATTATTAGGGTAAAAATTATACTGTACCATTTATGGAAATAAAATTCCTACTTATGATAATAATGTCATTTAATAGCGAATAATTTCGCTATTAAATGACATTATTATTATCATAAGTATCATAATTATCAAAGAAATTGGACAATGAAAATTCGGAGAACTTGTATTGTTTTTATTTTGGTAAAATTAGTTTAATGGAAAATTGTAGTTTTTCAAAAATTAAATGTATTTGCAACATTTACTTTCATTTCGTTCACTGCATGCTATTTCAAAACACATCGTTCCTCGTTTCATTGTCAATCATTACTGCATCTAGTCAATTTTAAAATAAACTGGAAAATACTAGTTTTTTTTTCTGAAATTCGAACTGAAGTTAGCCAAATTTAGTCTGCTCACACGAGGCACCGACGAATGATGGATGGCACAAAAAGTTATGCGAAACTTGTGCTAGATAAAGAAGCTGCCATTTTGCCGAAAACTTGCCAGCCCACGTGACCTATCCTAACCACCCTGACCATCAAACTGGGAAAATGTTTCGGATGTCAAAAGCGAGTTTCTTGTCATGGTGGTCATGTTTTGGGGATGTTGACCCTTGGAGCCAAAGATGTGCCTTACATTTTTTTTTTATTGGGAATGAAGAGGGGTTAGTTGTTGTTTTTTTTTTTTTTGGGGGGGGGGGTT
>JAQGAO010006752.1:0-11946 GCA_034697705.1 Ommatoiulus sabulosus | reverse complement strand
TGCGTTTTCAATTAGCACTTGTTAGCCCGCTGGGTGGCGCCAGTGGTCGGTAAGTGGGCTAAATTTCTTAATTTTAAAGACTCGATCAATGTGCTCCCACCCTGACACATTTATCTAAAATTATTCTAAATAAATTTGCAAACATTGATTTAGATGCGTTGTTGAACAGAAACCGAAACGTTTTCGTCTTAAAAGGGCATTTTGGAAAGCTTATAGAAATGCAGTATATTGTTAATGCCATAACGAAACATGGATTTTTAATGTTACATATACAATGTACTGCAGTAGGACCACAATTCATATCTTCTAGATAAAATTACTTAGAAATCTATATCTATAAAAATCGATGTTGTGTTTGTTTGTGTATGTGCGTCCTTCATACGCTCCCACTGCTGCCATCTGACGCTACCTTTAGTAATTAGCGGGACAGGTCCATTCTCATGGCACGTGTAGCTAGGAATGATGGGCATTTTTCATTATGCAACACGTTTCTCTCTGAGAACTAAGTGGGGAACGTCGACGCTTTCAAAATTCCCATTAAAAAAAAATGGGAAAATGTTGCTTTCGGAAAATTTTACAAATTTGTGCTCAGAAAAAGTGGGAAATTTCGCAATTTTGTCCTCTGAAAATGGAAAACGTAGACAATTTTGCTAATTTATACTCGGAAAAGGTGGGAAATTTTGTAAATTTGTACTGGGAAAACGTGGGAAATTTTGCCAATTTGTATTAGGAAAACGTGGAAAATTTTGCAAATTTGTACTCAAAAAACGAGGACAATTTTGCTAATTTGTAGTCGGAAAATGTGGAAAATTTTGCTAATTTGTACTCGGAAAACGTGAAAAATTTTGCAAATTTCTTCTTGGAAAACGTGGAAAATTTTGAAAATTTGTACTCAAATAACGTGGAGCATTTTGCAAATTTGTACTCGAATATTGTTTACAATTTTGCTAATTTGTAATCGGAAAATGTAGGAAAATCTTGCTAATTTGTACTCGGAAAACGTGGAAAATTTTGCAAATATGTACTCAGAAAACGTGGAAAATTGTGCAAATTTATACTCGAAAAACGTGGAAAATGTTGCAAATTTCTACTCGGAAAACTAGGAAAATTTTGCTAATTTGAACTCGAAAAACGTGGGAAATTGTGTAAATTGGTACATGGAAAACGTGGAAAAGTTTGCAAATCTATACTCTGAAAATGTTGACAAATTTCGCAAATTTCTACTTAGAAAATAGACCCTGAGCTAACCCCTGAGCTAGAACCCTGAGCTAGAAGTATTAATTTTAGATTGCCATGACTGCGTTGTATTCCCCTGACTTTTTCAAACTAAACCATTGTTCCCTGACTTTTCCAGGTCTGGGTAAACCCTGTTATATTATTATTTTTAACGTCTTCGTGGACCCCCAGTACCTAATCCATTGGCCGAGCGAAACTGCTGGTTGAAAGAATAGACCCCAGCCGTAAGTTTTTGTATCACCTCTGTCCATCAGGGCAAATCCAAAAGTGTTAATCAGGGCTTCGTACTCAACTATTTCTTTTGTCGTAATCGTCGGTCACGACGGTCAGACTGTCGTCGGTATACTCTGGTATCTCGCATTTATTCCCGCGGCCAGTTCTTCAAGCTCTTTCAGTCGCCAAGCAGGTAGTTTGGAAGATGGGTCTGGTCGAGTGCGGACGTCTTCGAAGCGAAGGGATGTCTCCTCATTTATTCGGAATGGTTCGAACAAGCTTCCACGCTCAGACACTACTGAGCATATTTTAAAGATAAAGAGTCGCTTGTTGTTGAAGTAAGTGTCGATTCCTACTTTGGAACACTGTCTAAAATAATCCGATTTGCACTCGATAATATGCCCTTTTTCTAAGTCTTGCGTTTTGCAAGATGTGCTACAATGATAAACGGCCTCGCAGTCGCACATTTTCAGCTTGTCGTTGAAGAGGCAGCAAAAATTGCGCACTTGAGACTTGTATTCCAGCATGACGTGAACGAGGAATGGATTACAACGTTCTATCACAGTGTCTCCCACCTTATACTTCAAATCATCGTAGTCGTAGGTCTTCAAAAAAGATGAGGTGTAGCCTGCTTGGTTCAAAACTTGTAAATTTTTGTTTTCTAAAGCGGCAATTGGCGGACTACACGCTTCACGGTCTATCTCAGCCAAAATGGCATCGATAGATGCATCTGTGTGACCAGGTGGAATAGCAATCATAAATCCCTATAGCTCCATCAGATCCATCCGTGGTGTCAGCCATGTTGTTTTTCCTAACTTCACTTTTTTCCCTAACCCGTGCTTGTGCAATACAACGGTGGGTATAACCTACAGTAGAGTTAGACACAAGGTTAACCCTAGGTTATTCCTAACCTCTGTTGGTGCGACCGACCCTAAGTGCTTTTTAAAATTTTACTTGGTATAATTTTAAATGTCTGATATTGGTCGGGCTATTTGCTGAAAACAGACTCGGTTTATCAGAAGACTCGCACTGTCACATCATTGGTCGACTTAGACACCTAATTCGAAGGTTTTTCGTTAATTTATCAGCCGTTTCAAGGGTAATATGATCAAAACAAACTCTTCACGTCCGCCTTTCAGTTTATTCAGGTGCGATGTGACGCATAATTAACTAGCCCAGCTTCGCCTTTCTTTCTACGAATTGTATCAATTAAATATGAAGTTTAGTTCGTTTATATTCGGAGGATCACTGACTAATATATCAGTCGAAATTTGCTGATAAAAAGCAACTCAGTTTTGTTTTTCTTAATCGCTATCTGCCAAGGAAAAGGACAAGCTTGTATCAATGTAAGTGTGAATTTAACTGAACTTTTATTACTTAAAATTGACCGTGAAATTACCATATCTAGTTTGTTTTATATGGTTTTAGATGCGTTTTAAAGTATATTTGTAAGATTATTGGCTAGAAATGTTTCATTCCATAATTTCCACAACACACTTTTCAACGATTACTGGTTAAAACATACGAGGGGTGCTAAAAACGGCTCTGAGGATTTTAATTAAGTTTTGTAGAGAAATAAATTCAAGTAACCGTTATCTATTATCCAAAAAAATGTCCATTTTGAGAGTTGCATTGAAATGTTTTCAAATTTAAAAAAAAAAAAAAAACTATCTCCTCGGCCTCCGTTTTTACTTTCCTATTTTAGGCACCTGCAATTTTTGAAACATATATCTGTTAATGTTGAAGTATAGTCAGAAATGATGGACGAATTTGTTCAACACATTTTATTAAAATCCATACAGTAGTTTTTTTAAAAAAAAAATGGCAGCGGAAACTTAATGAACATCCCTCGATCGTATTTCGAGGATGATTTGATAAAACAGTTTATTTAGTATAATTATTTGATAAAAAAACCGTTCCCTCAATTGTTCAAGCATAAATGTCCATGTCTATTTAAAATATGATTGACGAAATCTGCGTATTTATGTGATTTTATTATCGCGTAGTATCTGACCATGTCGCCTCTGTTGCTTTTGGTCGCCGTCTTTCTTCCGGTCATTTTGATCCCCGGATGTGACCCTATGCACGTTAAATGCTGGTATAAATGTCCTACTCCTATGAGTCCACATGGTTGTATGATTACTCGCTGTCAACCAGGATATTTCTGCGACTGCACTGGTAGATGTGTCCCTCAAGAAAGATATGACTGCGATATCCACACTTGTCGGTGTGTCCCTCGAGAAAACGTTGCTACTGAGCAAGCTAAGGACGACGCTACATTGTCTCCATAGAAATGGTAAATTACCATGATTAAAAAATTGTCAATGTTTTTACGCATGATTTCTTAAGTATTTGCAACTTTTGTAGCCATTTTATTTAATTTCAACAGGTATTTTTTGTGCAGTTTTGTATTTTACTTCAAAGAATGACCTACGAGCGTCTGCAGGACAATGCAAAAAATACACAATTCGAGAACACTAGAATTCAGCTGATCGAAATTTTAATTTTCGATTCATAACGAAGATTTTTTGGGACACTTAATGTCTAACAGCTATACTATGAGTACATGTAGTTATTGCACTTTTATTCGATTCCGGGAATTTTAGGGTTTTTTCTTGTCCATAGATAATCATATACCATTGAAATGTATCTTGACCACCATTTTAGACTCGGTTTATTAGCATTACAGTAATGAATGTTAATTAAATATATCGAATTTTTAATCATGTACGGTAATACTTACAGTATTGTGAAATAATGATGCTATGGTCAACCATATCTTTAGAAATACCAATTACTAATAGAACTATTTGTTAAAATGTTTTTGGAGTTATGCGTTCATAGCTTTAAAAAACTTATAAATTGCATTTAAAATATTTATATTTGATGTTCCATTTTAATGGATCCACTGAACAAAAAATAGTTTGTTTAACTAAGTTTTGTTTTGAAAAAAAAATACAGTTTACAGGGATCCCCTGACATGGAAAGCCTGGAAAAGTCAATAAACTTGAAAATGTCTGAAAACGTTAGGGAAGAATAATTTATTTTAAAAAACTTGGAGAAATTCAACGTATTAATGCTCCTATGTGTTTTTTCCGTTTCTTAGGCAATTTCAGAGGACATACAAAATTATCAATAGTTTTACAGTACACATTTTTCAAATTTTTTGCATTTTCTAAATGTCCATGATATTTATGTATAAGATTTTAAATTTTTTATGGTTTTGATAAAATTTAAAAATTTGTATTAGTGCATTTTTTTTAAAAAATATTGAACATTGCCCTGTGCTGATTTTGCTAAATTTTGAATATCATTGGCATATTTCAAGTTTGACGTTGTAATTGGTAAGGGAAATTTGTTGAAATACCTGGAAACGTTATTGAAATTGAAAATAACATTTCTGGGTAACTCTGATATACATGTAGCAGAGCATTTCATGTATCATTTATACATGTGTAGGCGTACTTTTCCAAAATAACAAACAGTATCCTATTTGTATAATTGTTACCTGTTGATTTATTCAGTATTTTCGAACTAAATGTGAACAGTGTAGATTTGCTCGAGAACGTATATTTAGTGGCCATATGTTGCATAATTTGCAATGGTCTTTTGGCCTCGTGATTAGCTTAGTTTTAATTTTGTTTCGAAGAATTGCATCGCGTTGGGTGTTTTAATATGAAATATATTTCGATCGATTGATTTTGGTCAGCCACATTTCGTTAATTTGTAGACGAATAGGACGTATTTTTCTTTCTCATTCGTTTTGTGACTGAAAAGAAAAGGACTTCGAAATGTAAGTGTAGATGGACTTAAGATTATACAGTAAGTCAAAGTTACCATGAAAATGTCATGGCATGTAATTTAATTCAACTTTTTGAATTTAAAATGTTAATTTACATGGCTTTATTAGCTAGCACAGTTAGTTAAATTCAGCAGCTTTTCCTCACATTTCTCCAGTTGATCAATATATTTTCATGAAATTTTGTTTGGCATTTTTACAAATGCGAACGTGTTGAACAAAATTTCCAAACGTTAAACAAATCCTTAAAATAACAATGGGTAAACGTAATGACAGCTGTTAATATATACATGTTATTTTTAACTGTTGTCTAGTACAGAATTGTAAAATATTTAACATAATACGAGGACAAATTAGCAGAATTCTCAACCATTTTAGAGTAAATATATTCCACATTTTTCGAATACAGATTCGTTAAATTTACAAATAACATTTCCTACTAATTTTGTAATATTTTTCTTTAGTAATTTTGACAAATTTCTAGTTTATTATACTAGTTATTTATTAACGAAAAACTGTGTGTCCACCATCGCATTTTCATGGTCAGCAAATTAAATTGATAAAAATTAGTGATTGAATTTCTGAATTTTCTCCAGCAAGATGCTGTTTTTTCCCGCAGGCCTACTTTTTCTGGCCTTTTTGGTCAATGGGGGCGAGTCCGGTGTTGTGCCACTGACCAATTGCACTGGTCAAGATGGGGATGACGAAGCCAGCTTTAGTTTAGCTAGTTTTAGTTGCCTAGCAGTAAAAGTATTGCAGGAATTCAGATTAAAGGACTTCAACAAGACCATCTCGGAAGTTGTAGAAGCTTTACGAACGTATTTGAAAGACACAGTCAAGCTGAATTTAGAGTCAATTGGACCATTCATTGGATGTCAAACCTTTGGTTGTCAACCTGGAACCCATTGCGTTTGCCTTAATGGACCGAATGATTGTTACTGTCGCTAAAAGGAAAGATAGCGCCATCTGTTGACGATGACTTTTATGAATTTTATGTAATAAATATTACGTGCAGTATCGATTATCCGGAGTTTTTTTTTCATTTTATCATTGTCTTTGCTAAAACATGGTGGTCAAGTTGAAGACGGTTTGTTTTTACAAATAAATGCAGTCAAAATATGTCAGACTTTGTTCGTTGTAACCGTAGTTCGTATTATCACAGGGCACCCCCAAACTTGGAAAACCTGAAAAGTCTGGAAAATTCAATGTTTTAATGCTATCAAAGATTTATATCCTTCTACATGTACGTGGTTAGGATGATGTATTTACAGAAATTGTAACCTATTCCAGCAAAACATTTTATAAATTTCCAACAGTTTCTAATGAGTTTTAACACCATTTATGTAAAAAAAAGTTAAAATTTTTATAGAAGTTTGGAAATTTTTTAAAACTTGTCAGTGGTGCATTTTCAAAAAATATTGATCATTGCCCTGATTCTATGTTGTAAAATTGTGGAAAGCATTGGCATATGCCAAGTTTAACATTGTAATTGGTCAGGGAAATTTTTTTAAATGCCTGGAAAAGTCATTGAACTTGAAAATTAACCTTTCTGGGAAACTCTGATATACATGAAGCAGAGAATTTTATTTGTCTTTTTATAGATGTGTAGGCGTTCTTTTCCGAAATAACAAACATAGTTGTATAATTGTTACCTGTAACCTGTTGATTTATTCAGTATTATCGAAATAAATGTGACCAGTCCAGACTCGTCGAGCACGTACCTGTATATTTAGTTGCCATATGTTGCATAATTTCCAATGTTTGTTTGGCCTCCTGATTATCCTATTTTTAATTTCGTTTCGTTGAATTGCGTCGCGTTGGGTGTTTTAATATGAAATATATTTCGATCGATTGATTTTGGTATAACACATTTCGTAAATTTGTAGAAGAATAGGACGTATTTTTATTTCTCATTCGTTTTGTGGCTGAAAAGAAAAGAATTTCGAAATGTAAGTGTAAAAGAACTTTAGAAGATAAGTTAAAGTTGTTACCATGAAAATGGCATGGATATTTTGTTGGCCTTAAAATAACAATAGATTAATTAACGTAATGAAAGCTGATATATACTGTAATTTTCTAGTGTTTTCTAGTACAGAATTGTATAATTTCCAACACATTCAGAGTAAAAATTAGCAGAATTTTGAACCATTTTAAAGTAAATATTTTCTGCATTTTTTGAATACAGATTTGTCAAATTTACCAAAAAAAAAAAAAAAAAACCGGCTAATTTTGTAACATTTTTCTTTAGTAATTTAGACAAATTTCAACAATTTTGCTTGAGACATTTTTCATTATATATTATATAGAATAGTGTCCTGGGTCGATTTCGCGAAATTGTAGATATAATTAGCATATGTCAATTTTTACATTATCGTTGGTCAGGGAAATTTGCGAAAAAAAACAACCTGGAAAGTCAGGGAAGTTGTAATTGAAATTTTTGGGGGAACTCTAAACAATCAGTTTTTATTAGAACTAAATTTTGTGCATTTTTAAATGAGTTAGATATTTATTAATGAACTTCAAGAAAATCATTTCCCATACAATCGTCATTCACAACCGTTTACCCTCAAAAACGGCCACCATTGCATTTTCATAGTCAGTAAATTTGGTCAAAGTTTATGGATGAATTTATGAATTTTTCCAGCAAGATGCTGTCTCTACCCGTACTTTTTCTGGCATCCTTGGTCAATGTGGGCGAGTCCGGTGTTGTGCCACTGTCCAATTGCACTGGTCAAGATGGGGTTGACGAAGCCAGTTTTCGTTGCCTCGCAGTAAAAGTGTTGCAGAAATTGGGATTAAAGGACTTCATCAAGGCCATCTTGGAAGTTGTAGAAGCGTTCCTTACTTTGCCGAAAGTCAACGTCAAGCCGATTGGACCAGTGAGGGATTTTCTGATCAATGGTTGTCAACCTGGATACGTTTGCGTTTGCACCACTGTACGATATGGGCTGCCGCGTAATTGTTTCTGTCGCTTGAAGGAAACGTAGCGCCATCTGTTGATGATGAGTAGGCTATGTTTATGAGCTTGGAATTTTATGCAATAAATATTGAGTACAGTATCAATTATCCGGTTTTTTTTACCTTCTCATTGTCTTTGCTGAAACACGGTGGACGGTTTGTTTTCACAAATAAATACAGTCGAAATATGTCAGACTTTGTTCGTTTTAACCGTAGTTCGTATTATCGCATGGTACCCCCAGACCTGTAAAACCTGAAAAGTAAGGCAAACGCAATGTTTTAATGCTATAAAAATCCAAAATGCTGCCACGTTGTAAGAACACATATTTACTGAAATTTTAACCTATTCCAGCGAAAAATGTTGCAAACATTTTCAACAGTTTCTAATGACATGATCACGCAGTATAGATTTTTTCTCAAGACAAACTTGCACAATTTTTTAAGTTTTTCGATCACAGATTTGCAAAATTTTAAACTCTTCTTAATCTGCAAAGAATTTCAAGCAAAAATGTTCAAAATTTTCAGCTGTTTTCGGGTACAGATTTGTAACATTTTTAACACTTTCCGAGAAAAACATTGCAAAATGTTCAAATGATTCCGAGAACAAACTTGCAAATTTTTTAACCATTTTGAGTACAAAGTTGCAAAACTTTAAACATGTAAAATTGGTACTATGTAAATTTCGGCATGAAAATCGAATAATTTGCAACGTTTTTCATGCACTTTTTGTAAAATTTTCCTATTATAAATACTAAAATTTCCATGCATAATTTTCCTATGTTAATTTTGAAATTTTTTGACAATTGTCAATATTGAATATTGTCCTGTGTAGCTTTTGCCAATTAAAAACAAACAATTTTAAAAGATCCGTGAAAAGACAGGAAAGTATATTTAAAAATATGTTAGTGAACCCTGTATCGGAACTAAAACACAACATAAAGTCATGAACCAAAGTTTCATCGAAGTTTTGGTGAAATTCTATTCAACGTACGTTTATGAATGGGAAGCTCCTGCAATATTTATGGGGAATTTCACGTTATAACGTACCAGTTTTTTCATATTGCCTGAAATTTGTCTTAATGTAACGTAGCTAGAATACTCGGCGATTCGAAAATTGATTCGTTTTAGCCGAAAATTCGTTATATCCGAATTCGGAATCCGTAGTACGGTGACTGGAAATATGTCAACATTTTTACGACAAACTTCAAATTTGCTGTTCAATCTAATTTGTCATTGCAGTTAATTGGAAACTTGTCAAACTAACGTTGACAGTATTAATGATCGTCTAAAGTTTGTACAAAGAAAATCAAAGATCCTAACACAGTCATTAAAGCAGAAAGTTTGGATTACAATTATGGAATTACTGCTGGGAATACATCAGATGCCATTGTCATGGGTAATGTCAATATCGGAGATGTTGCTGGTTATTAAAACTTGATCTTTATTTCTACCTTCCAGAGGTGAACAAATTTCACCACTTCCTGGTATCGTCAAAGTTTACTTCAACACCACCTATATGGAAAAAATGTATCTGGAAAATATATTTCAAAATATGTTTGGTATGTATGGAACATATAGGGCCTACTGAAATTGGCCCAATTCCATATATATTCCATATATATGCATATATTGCACATATATGATATTTTTTACCAATATATGGATAATATATGGCATATATGGAATTGGGCCAATTTCAGTATATGTTCCATATACACCAAACATATTTTGAAATATATTTTCCAGATATATTTTTTCCATATGCATGGGCTCTTAGCCAGTGGCTGTTGTAAGTTACCGTATACCGGAAGTTGGAACTCTTGCTGCGTCGTGAACCAGCCAGTTTTGTTTTGTCCGGGGTTAAATTCTTCTAGTTTTGAAAACAATTTAAAAATTGTCAGTAGTGCACTTTAAAAAGATATTGAACATTGCCCTGTGACGATTTTGCTAAATTGGGAATATAATTGTCATATTTCAAGTTTGACATTGTAATTGGTCAGGGAAATTTGTTGAACTACCTGGAAAAGTTATGGAAGTTACGAAGGAACTTTCTGGGAATCTCTAATATACATGTAGCAGGGTCTTTTGTCTTTTATACATGTGTAGGCGTACTTTTCCGAAATAACAAACAGGATCCAAGTTGTATAATTGTTACCGGTTGATGTGTTCAGTTCTTTGAACTAAATGTGATCAGTGCAGCCTCGCTCAAGCACGTTTATTTACATGTAGTTGCCATATGTTGCATAATGTTCAATGGTTTTTTGGCCTCGTGATAAGCTTTATTTTAATTTCGTTTCGAAGAATTGCGTCACGTTGGATATTTTAATATGAAATATATTTCGGTCGATTGATTTTGGTCAGCCACATTTCGTTAATTTGTAGACGAATAGGACGTATTTTTGTTTCTCATTCGTTTTGTGGCTGAAAAGAAAAGGACTTCGAAATGTAAGTGTAAATGTACTTTAGGTCATAAGTTAAAATTTACCATGAAAATGGCATGGCAAGTCATTTAATTTGACTTCTTGAATTTGAAATGTTGATTTACATGTTCTGATTAGCTGGCAAAAATTAGTCAAATGTAGCAGATTTTCCACCCATTTTACCGATTGGTCAATGAATTTTCGTGGAATTTTTTGGCATTTTTACAAATTGCGAACGTGTTGAACAAAATTTTCAAACGTTATAAAAATCCTTAAAATAACAATGAATTAACGTTATGAAAACTGATGATATATAAGAATTGTAAAATATTCAACATATTCTCAACCATTTTAGAGTGAACATATTCTACACTTTTCGAATAAAGATTCGTCAAATTTACAAACAAAAATTTCCTGCTAATTTTGTGGTATTTTTCTTTAGTAATTTTGACAAATTTTCAAAAATTTCATTTGTAAATTTTGTTTTATATATAGAATAATGTCTTGTGTCGTTTTCGCAAAATTATAGCTAACATTGGCATATGCCAATTTTGCGAAAATTTGCGGAAAAAAAAACCTGGAATGAGTCAGAGAAGTTGAAATTGAAATTTTTGGGGGAACTCTAAGGACAAAATTTAGTTTAGAACTAAATTTTGTCCATCCTTAAATGTGTCAGATATTTATTAATGAACTTCGACAAAATCATTACCTATTCAACCTTTGACCCTCAAAAACGGTGCGGTCACCATCGTATTTTCATGGTCAGTAAATTTGGTCTGAATTCATGGATGATTTTCTTAATTTTTTCCAGCAAGATGCTGTTTCTTTTCGTACTTTTTCTGGCCTCTTTGGTCAATGGGGGCGAGTCCGGTGTTTCGCCACTGACCAATTGCACTGGTCAAGATGGGGTTGACAAAGCTAGTTTTAGTTGCCTAGCAGTAAAAGTATTGCAGGAATTGGGATTAAAGGACTTCAACAAGACCATCTCGGAAATTGTAGAAGCGTTACGAACGTATTTGAAAGACACGGTCAAGCTGAATTTTGAGTCAATTGGACCATACATTGGATGTCAAACCTTTGGTTGTCAAGCTGGAACCCATTGCGTTTGCCTTAATGGACCGAATGATTGTTACTGTCGCTAAGAGGAAAGGTACGTAGCGCCATCTGTTGACGATGAATATGCTATGTTTACGAGCTTGGAATTTTATGTAATAAATATTACGTGCAGTATCGATTATCCGGAGTTTTTTTTCACTTTTTCATTGTCTTTGCTGAAACATGTTGGTCAAGTTGAAGTCGGTTTGTTTTTACAAATAAATA